>CM069905.1:17231053-17462845 GCA_036172215.1 Camellia granthamiana | reverse complement strand
GCTGGCCTCAATGCCTCTTCTTGTCACCAGGTACCCTAAGAACTTACCAGATCCAACTCCAAACGCGCACTTTGATGCGTTGAGTCGGAGCCGATATGTTTTAAGGATTTCAAAGACCTCTTTTAGGTCAGAAAGATGACTTCTAGGCTCCTTGGTCTTCACGACCATGTCATCGATGTAGACTTCTACTGTTTGGCCAATCAAGTGTCTGAATATCTTGGTTACCAACCTTTGGTAAGTTGCTCCTGCGTTTTTCAGCCCAAAAGGCATTACTCTGTAACAATACAGGCCTTTTAGGGTGATAAACGCTGTCTTCTCTTCATCAGGGGGGTACATGGCTATCTGGTGGTACCCCCTATAAGCATCTAGGAAGCTCATTCTTCCATGTCCAGATGTGGCGTCCACCAACTGGTCGATCTTCGGTAGAGGAAAGCTGTCTTTGGGACAAGCTTTGTTTAGGCTTGTAAAATCTACACAGACCCTCCATTTACCGTTCTTTTTCTTTACTACCACAGTGTTTGATAGCCATGTCGAGTAATCGACTTCTCTGATGGGCCTGGCCTCCAGAAGTCTGTCTACTTCCTCTTCTACTGCTTCGACGTGCATCAACGTCGGTCTTCTGGCTCGCTGTATAACAGGCTTGATCGACCTGTCGACGTTCAATTTGTGGCATGTGACCTCGGGGTCAATGCCAGGCATCTCATAAGGTGTCCAGGCGAACATCTCAATGTTTGTTCTCAAAAAAGCTTCCAGCTTTCTTTCCTCTTCTTCTGCTAAGCCTAAGCCGAGAAGAAAGAAGCGTTCTTCATCGCCCTCATTGACGAAGATTTTCTTTAGTGCTTCTTCACTTTTCTCGGCTGGCTCCTTGCCGACATCGTCTAGGACCTCCCTATCCTCGTCTTCGATTTCTGCCCTCTCTGGTTCTCGGATGTTGCAGGTTGATTTCATTGCTGCCATGGAGCAAGTTTTTTGCCTGTAGTTGATCTCCTCTAATTTCTTCAATCCCAAGCTCTGTTGGGAACCGCAATAGTTGATGCAATGTTGAGGGAACTGCCCCCATTGCATGCAACCATGGCCTTCCCAAGATGATGTTGTACGGAGAGGGTGTGTCAATCACAATGAATTCCGTCTTGATTTTCTTTGTGTCGGCTTGCACTTCTAAGTTTGTTGCGCCTAGTGGCCATGTCGACGTTCCATTGAAGCCGACCATCGGGCCATTGGATCCTTCCATGTCATCTGGGTGAAGGCCCAGCTTCTTGTAACATCTAACGTACATGATGTCGCAAGAGCTGCCTTGATCAATCAAGATGCGCTTCACCTGGCACTCCTCAACCTGGAGGGATACTACCAAGGCATCATTATGCGGATGTTGGACCATCTCTAGGTCGGCTTCAGTAAAAGCTATCATCGGTCCTTGGCACTCCTCTGGCCGATGTCTTTTTTCCCCGACTTGGTAGACGTGCTGTAAATGCCTTCCCCTCTGGGTTTCTTTTCTGACTTCGTTCTCGTTGACTCTTGAATGGATCACGTTAACCACCCGTGGTCCTCCTGCCTGTGGTTGCTGTGCTGGGGGAGGTGGGGCTGCTGGTGCTTGAGGCAATCTTGCCTGTTCCTCTCTTGTCTTGGCTTCATCGACAAGGTCTCGTAGATGGCCTTGTCTCACTAAGTCCTCTAAGTGTGCTTTTAGGGCTCTGCAGCCCTGGGTTGAGTGCCCTTCTTCATTGTGGTAAGCACAACGCCTACCAACGTTCCTTCCCATGTATTCTCCTGGGGCCTTTGCCGGTGCTCTGAAATAGGGTTGATTTCGGATTTGATCCAGGACTTTGTGGACCGGGATTCGGAACACAGTTGTCACTGCCTGTTTACCCCTTAATTCTATCTCCGTTTTGCTAAATCCGTTGTTACTTCGGCCTCGTTTCGGCGAGCCGTTCCCCTTTTCCTGCTTTACCTCCTTATTCCCAATGTATCCTCCTCGGCTCTGGCATACTTCTCGATTCTTGCCATGAGCTCCTCCATACTTTTTGGCAATGTTTTTGCAAAGATTTCCGCAATGAACAATCATCTTTCAGGCCGTTCTTGAAAGACACGACCGCAACTTCTTGGTTGCATTCGAGTATTCGATTGAATACCTCGCAGTATCTCTTTGCATAGGCCCTAAGGCCTTCATCCTTGCTGATTTTCAAAGCCATTAATGCGTCCACCCTCAATGGCTGCAGCTTGTTTGTCACGAACCTGGCCACGAACATCTCGGCCAGGCCTTCCCATGTCTTCACGCTTCCCTTTGGCAGTTTGTGGAACCAATCTGATGCAATCTCCCCAAAGGACGAGGGGAACACTTTGCAGAGCAACGGTTCGTTTCCACTGTATAATGCCATTGAGTTCAAGAATAATCCAACGTGGAAGTTAGGGTCTGACTTACCATCATATATTTGAAACCTCGGCATACTGAATCTCTTCGGTGCCTCAAATTTGTCCAGCTCTACCGAGAACGGTGTCCTCGGCTTGTCGGGTGAGGTGACCTCGGCTTCAGCGTTCTGCTCCTTCCTCTTGAGGTAATTTCTCAAGTCTTCTTTACTCCTCCCTGGAGCTTAGCTATCTTTTGACTTCAGTCTTTTTGGCACACTACTTTCGGCCTCGTAGTGGGCCCGCTTTGATCTTTTTCTATGGGTTGTGTCAAAGCAGAGCGCCTGCCCTTGGACATGCCGATGTTCTCTGGGCTCTGGGTCCTTCGTGTGATATGTCCTTTGGGACTTCTCTTGTCTCAACTCCTCTCGTCCGACTTTCCTGGAAGGCGGGTGAGAGTGCCTTCCGCTCCTGGTGTGCTGAGGTGCTTCGGGAATTATTTTCCTTCCTCCCTTCTGGGTGTTAATTGCTGGGATCGGCGTGTCCTGTAGTGGGTACGGCAGCTCCATGACATTGTTTTGCATCATGAAGTTGACGACCGACTGTAGGTCTGCCAACTTGTCTGCCAAATCTTTTACTTCCTCATCCCTCCGTAGACACCTATCCCTCCATACCTGGAGGTTATCTTCGTTATAGTACCTGCTATGGTCTGTCTTTTTTGAAGTGTCGCCCTCCTGGCCGACGTCTTTTCCTGCGTGCCCCTGGTCACGGGCTTCTTCGTTGTGGTTGTCTCCTTCAATGTCAAGGTCGATAAGCCTGCCACTCCCAGCGGGAGCATTGTCCCCAACCTTTTCTTTTTGTGCGTTACTGGCCATCTATTCGTCTTTCCTTCCCACAGACAGCGCCAAATTGTGTGAGTGATTTTCTGATCACACTGCCCACCTTAGTAATTCAGCTGTAGAACATAGGCAGAATAGATGGCACCTTGCTGTCCTGCACAGAAAGAGAAGGCTCCGGCGGTGGTTCTTCCACCCGGGGGCACTCCGACGATCAAGTCAGTATATCTCTCAAAGATAATCAATTACTCAACTCACTGGCTTGAGTATATAAAAACATACCTTAGACCCATTGGGGTACCTCTCTTTTATAGTCAATACAATCCTTGTCCTACTAGAAGCCTAACTTCTATGGACTCCAATTCTGTACTTACTTTGGACTCCTCAAGAGATAAGGATAGATTCCTTAAGAGTGTTATCCTTATCCATCCTGAAGTCTTTCTTCATCCTAAGACTCTTGTTCCTTATTTGCTTATCTCGGATTCCGGTATCTTCGGAGATAACCTCGGCACTCCGAGATTACCTCGGCATAACTACCACGACACGTGGCACCTCGGCTGACACGTCGGCGTCACCTTGCCACGTGTTGGTACTCAGAAAATATATCCCCACATTTAGTGTTTATTTTTGGTGTGTCACGGCCCATCAAGAACAATCCTTGTTTGATCAATTAGACAAACTTCAGTTGATGCCAAATCTTCAAAAACATCTAGAATTCCTGAGATAATTAGGTCAAATTATGTTTTTGACTAGTTCTACTTCAGAAATGGGAACTATTAATACTTACAAAAAGCAAACAGTAGTATGATGGAAAGAACCAAGTCAGGTGAACAAAGAAAAATTGATAAAGTGTAACGACAACATAGGATGACGATCCACTTACAAAGAAAAAACATAAAAGAAAAACAGTGGTAAGATTGTCCGCCTTCTTGCTTCTCAACATGTCTTGGAAACCTGAGGAGTTTCAACAAAATCCTGAAGAAACCAACAATTTGATTGATATCTGGCCTTTCATGCTCCATTGAGAAAAGGAGCAAACTCGTGGTATTTACATTGTCATTCAAGAAACTACAGCATAGAATTAACTGTCAGTTTAAGGCCACAACTGTTCTGCATCAGCTTCCAATTGAGGTTGGTCTGTGCTTTCAACTGGACCTTTTGGCTTTCCAAATAGCGTAGAGAATATTTGTCGATGGCATTCATCGCAGAAAAAGAAGTAGGAGAAGTGGCCCTCATCTGGGAGTTTATGCACCGCTGCACTAGGTAAAACCCGAGCCACGTAATCAGTCATTGATGGTGGGACTACCTGGTCATCCGTTCCCTGTTTAGCATGGACAAAATTCAGGAAATCAAGATCAAATATCTAATCAATTAACATAATAAAACAAAAACTGCACAAAACAAAACAAAACCAAGGCCTGCAAACCTGCCATATGTGAACTGGGCCAAGAAATCCCGTCAATTCGCATTCCTCCTGACTATAAATGAACTTAAACCAAGGGAGAAAACCTTTTCCGGGGCACTTCTTCTGCACCTGAAGATCTGCCAGTTTGAAACTCCAATGGGAAACCTGTAGCACGGCTTCCTCTATGAATGGTTTCATATTTAACTGACGGATTGACTCCTCAACATCCCTCTGCCAAAATTCTTCAAATTTTGTTCCTTCAGTGAGAGCTTTATCCTGAATAAATCAAAGATTGAATGTGAGTTATGTCAAAGATAGAATACTACTTTTTCAATCAGAGCTTATAATTACGAATAATGCTATATGCACCAATTAGTGTACCAATTAATGATGTGGCATAATTTAAAAGATTTTTGGTATTTGTAATTTGTATAATGAGTGAAGTCAATAATAATGTCATAATTAGTGTTGGCATACTAGTTAGTACATTAATTAGTGCATGTAACACTACCATATAATTACATATCACATCTTATTCCCAAGTAGTTAACTCACAAAAGAATAAAAGTAGATCTTTGCACTCAAAACATCAATTCTGTGGCAACAGTTGGTTTGGATGAATTGGTAGTTAATCAAGTACAATGCGTATGCTTTCCCATCAAAGTAGAACTTCAAGCAAGTGTATAATAAATATTTACCAATTAATATAATTAGTTTCCTTTACACCTACAAGAATCAACAAACTTTACAGCAAAGAAATATTTAGATTCTAGTTTAATTTGCCAATATGTTGAATGAAGATACATAATAAAAAGTGGGTTTCCTCATTTACAAGTAATTATTCTGATGGAGCTAGAACAGATTTTAGCCTTATTCTTCAATACAATCAATTAGTTAACTAATCATCTTTACAACTTAATTTTTTAGCTGACTTTGATGCTGACACAACTCATACAAAATATAATTTTAGAACTAAGAAATACAAAAAACAAATTGTCAGGTCCATACATACATGTATCCTCTTACAGTGATTCAAGATGGAAATGAACTCACCTTCTTCCCCAATGACAAAGACAGCCACCTCTCAATCTGACCATGCTTTCCAGATAGGAAACTTCGGCCGTAGAAGTAACTGAGAAATTTAGGAAATCTTCGAGCTAAATAGTACATCAGTTTCCTCCTTCGCACCCACTTTTCCCAAGTTCTGGACATCTCTTCCTTAGTCATACTTGATTCATATGGATTAACCATTGGAGCAAACATGGCTGCACCTGCAAAACAGCCATGGATACAGCACAAACAAATTCATACAAGATTATAGGTTATTAGAGTTCTTAAGGATCTTGATAGATATTGATACAGACAATTTTTCAGGAGAACAAGAACATAAATCAACAGTGGAAGTTAGGGAATGATCACCAAATGTCAGAGTATTACTTCTTTCTTTTTTAAAATTTTTTTTTTTTTTTTGGCTGTAATTGTAACAATAATTACTTTATCATCAAAATAAGCATCATGCTAAAAAAAAAAAAAAAAGAAAAAAAAAAAAAGGCTTGTAACCCAATTAAATTATCAAATCATAGACTTCAACAAAATATGAGGACACTAGTTCATTGCCGTAATTTCCAACAACCAGATTATACACGTTCTTAAACAAGATTAGCCATAAAAGAAGACTATATTCCCTGACCATTATGCTTCTTTTTCTTTTTACCTTTGTTCCCTTCTTTTTTCATTTACTTGTATGAGAAGACATCATTATTTTATCTCATTTCCCCCATCATGTGATTTTCTAGCTGCTCCGTGTCATGAGAATGATTTGGTCACATTTTACCCATTTTCATTATCTAGAGAAAATTAATGATTTTTCAATTTCAGATGTGTGATACTAAGGGCCTCATACCCTGTAGCCTATTGAAGATATGAACCACTGGGAACTAACCAAACTGACAATAAGCAATATGGTTATGACATGTTTTTAACAGATTTGGCAAAGGAAAGGTTAGCTTACCTGCAATCTGATCGGGAATGTATTTGAGCGCAGCCCAAGCATGCATGGCTCCACTCGAAAACCCCAATACCCAAAATTTGTCATGTAATCCAACGGCATTTGCCAAGTGTATCATATCCAGAGCCGATGAATTGAGGTTCCTCTTCGGATGAGGGTCGCTCTCCCCCAAAACCAGGAAGATCATAAGTTACCAAACGAACGCCAAACTCTTCCAGCAGTGACTCTTTAACTCCTGGTATACCTTTTGTAGAAAAATATATTTAGAGAACAAAAATGTATTACAGAGTCAGTTCTGCAGCAATTTTACCAAGAACATGCATTAGACTCTCGTTAATCTCATTTCCCAAATGCATTCAACATTTTTAGAAGCTGTCTACCTGCAAGCCTGGAGGATAGAAAACCATGTGGTGCAATCAAGGAATATCTAGCTCTGTCACTTGGAACACCTTGCTCACGATATGCCATTTGTCTACCATCTGGAAGTAGTATGTGTGTAGCACTAGGAGGATGTATGCACACTTTCTTCACCGGTGAGACCGAGCTATCGTGTTTATTATTTACATTCAGTACTGCACATGAAAATTTGTCAAATTAAATAAATAAATAAAAGTAGGAAGAAATATAAAGTAGAAAAAGATGAAAGACTCTAATCAAGCAACGATATGCTATACTCATAAACCAACAACAACAACAACATAGACAAAACGCATTGCGCGATCAAAGGTAAAAATCTTCCAAGGAACAAATACAGATACAATTTCGCCACATAGAATGATGAAATATGTTTGCAACTTCAGCATTATTACTTGTAGGTAATTTAAAGTGGAGCTTGCATAAGCTTGAGCTGAAAGCCATGGTAAACTTTGACAGTTAACATGGTATGGCAACTGTATAAGCAACATCCCCCTACTGCAAGCTTATAAGCTCCAGCATTCTTATCATTATCTATTGCTTTTAGTTCACCAACTTTAAAAATACAGAAAGTGATCTACAAATAGAAAATATGTATATATATAGAATTTTATACTAAAATGATGTGGCAATGACAATATTGAAGTCACATTAATGGGCCTTTCTTTTAAAGTGATAGAATCGAAGGGCTGCCACATCATTCTGGATCAAAATTCTATATAGATTTTTTGTTTGTATAGCACTACTCTCAAAATATATATGTTGGAAATTGGAATTTAAGCATTGTTGTGCATCTTGGGTAGAAAGAGGATGTGTGATGTGTAAAATGCCTCTTGAAAAGAGAGCCAGCAAGTAACTGGTTATACATGACTACAACAGGCCCAACCTAATGTTAGTACAAGCAATGCAGTATTCAATTGGAGGCATTCACAATTACCCACAGCAAGAAGTTTAGCAATGTCTCAGTTTATGAACCTCCATCAGCTAACAAACTAACATGGTTTCTATATGCAACATATACAAAAATACATAGAAAATAAAATGCTAGCAAAGAGCTAAATATTCTTTTACCTAGACCAACAGCAATTACATATGAAACACATTAATCCTATCATAAGTGTAAATGGCCGCAGTATTTATCCATGAAATGTATCCAGATGGGGTTAGTTTTTCCATTAAAGACGTATCCATGGGTGCTAAGCCTTTTAAAAATATAGAACGAGTTAACTCATTGACATCGAATCAGCAACTCAAGTGAAACTTAGCATGGGGATATTGCATTTGTGAACCCCAAGGAGGCAAAGACGAACCTCAAACAATAACCCACTAAGGCAAAAATAGAAATATGAGAAACAGCAAACAATATAGAGAACCCTCTTCTAGCACATAAACAAAACAATTAAATAATACAATAAAATAAGAGCATAAATTCAAATTGCAAACTTGATAAGATAAAAAAAATAGCACAAGTTCCCCCAATGTATCACAGGACAAACACAAAGATGCTATCAAGAATCAAATCAAATTCAAAAAACAAGTATTACAGGACAACCACAAAGATGCTATATTTTTCAAATTTCAACAGGTTTGTTCCACATGAAGCAGAACTAATACTAAACAAAATTACCTGCAAATGCGAGGAGGAAGACGAAAAATATGACCGACCACGAGTGAACCGGATCACGATCTTCCGGAAGATACTCATTCAAAAAACTTAATCCACCAGAAACCTTTGCCATGGGTCCTCTCATTTTTTGCACAATATATGAATCATCGGTCAAATAGTTCTGTTGCACTATATCCTTACAACCTTTCCCCAATTCGAAAACTATTTCTCCCCAAGCTTTCGCAAACCCTTTCACCTGATCCTTGAAGCTCTCCGATTCCCCCTCCACCTCACCAAAATGGGACCTTTTGGTCTCAAAAACAGGGCTTGAAAACCCGATTGCATCACCAGTACTGTATCTTATCCCTTTATCGTCCACCAAGCTCATGAGCTCTTCTCGCCACGATTTCGAACCTGTAACTTCCGACATTTCTATATGTATATTTGAATATCCAATGATAAGCTCAAATCTCCATTATAGAGTGACAAGAATGACGATATCAACACAGTTTGGGTGTTAGAATAAATTTTTGAAAAAGGGTTTCAGTAGAGATTAGAATCTGAACACTGAAACTTTGCTTGAATCAGAAGATTCAGTGTAATATAATACAATGTATATATGCGAATATAGAGTCGATTGAATCAGAATTACAATCAGAAACAGAAGAACAAGTGATACATTTGAATTAATCAATATCAAAACCCATAAATGTATAGAGAGAGAGAGAGAGAGAGATTGCTTTAACGATAAGCTTTTGACAGTCGCGTCAATGGAACGATAACTGAACCGAAACTGTAAACTTTCTCAGCGTGATCTTCAATTATCTAACTATTTAAATCTTCAAAAAGATTTAAAATTTTGAAAAAGAAACCCTAGCCGACCATTGCTCAGAGCTCGGGGAATCATATCTACGAGAAAGGCAAAGGCATCTCTCTCTCTCTCTCCCTCTCTCTCTCGGCTCAACTTTTGCTTGCCGACAAGGACAACTACACATACATAATTTTACATGATTTTACAATCCTAAAATATAAGCCTCCGTTTGGCAGAGTTTTCAAAATCTAGTTCAACACTCACTTTTGAGTGTTGTGTTTGTTTAGGGTTTTCAAATCACAATTCTACACTCATTTCTCAAAACTCATTTCAAAACATAATCATTACTTTTCAAAACTCATAACCAAACACATAATTCAAAACTCTTTTCAAAACTCCATTCAAATCAATATTCTAAAAATATTTTAATTTTGTTAAGATTTATGATTTTTTTATTTTTTTAATTTTTTAATTTTTTTAATTTTTTGAATATTTTTAAATATTTTAATTTTTAAATATTACAATTTTAATTTTTTAAAATTTAAAATATTTTATAAAAATAAATTCAAACTCTATTTTATAAAAATATTTTTAAATATTTTAATTTTTTTGTTATGTATTTGGTTACGATTTGAGTGTAGAGTTGTGAAAGTAGTATGGAATTTCGAGTTATGTGTTTGGTTATGAGTTTTAAAAATAATTTTTTAATTGAGTTTTGTTTTATGTGTTTGGTTAGGATTTGAGTGTACAGTTGTTTTTAAATTTAAAATATTAAAAATTTAAATTATTTTAATTTTTTGAATATTTAAATTATTTAAATTTTTACGATTTAAATTTTTTGAATATTTATTTTAATTTTTTACTTATTAAATTTTTTAGATTATTTAAATATTTATGATTTAAATTTTTTGAATATTTATTTTGAAAAAAAATTATTTCCTTTGTAGTATTTTCAATTAAAAAATTGATTAATGTTATTTTTTGTTAATAATAAATTTTTTTAATTGAATTTTAAAAAGAGTTTGGTTGTGAGTGTTGATCAAAATTTTTAATAATGTGAAAGTAATGTGTTTTGTTATGAGTTATAACAATTTGAATTAAGTTTTGAAAACTCTTTTCAAAACTCATAACCAAACAAATTTTCTTACTTCACATGTCAAATCAAACTTTCAAAACTCAATTCTACACTCAATTCAAAACTCAATTCCACACTCAATTCAACACTTTATTCAAAAACCATAACCAAACAAATTTTCTACACTCAAATCATAATTCTAAAACACACAAACTCAAAATACAACTCATATTCTCAAATCATAATTACAAAGCTCTACCAAACGGAGCCTTCGGATTATAAAAAAGAAGTTCGAAACACGGTAGTAGAATCCAATGTGTGTGTATGTAATGCTGAAACCGTTGTTTCATCGGTGGTCCAAGCGGTAATGAATAACTTCGTACGTCGAATGCTTGTACGAATTCCCCTCACTCAATCAATCCACCGTTCAGTTATTTTAGGAACTTGTTTTTTTTTTTTTTTAAATAAGTCAAAAAATAAAGAGACGTGTGACTGCATTGTTTGGAAATGGTTAAAGTGGCTATTTTAGTTATAAAAAATAAAATAAATTGTTTTAATCATAAAAAATAAAATAGCACATCTATTCTATAATTATTACATTATTCTCTCACAAAAAGAGTTAAAAAAATCAAAAAACTAAAAAGTCCTTCCTAAACCAAGCTTTTTAGCCCAGATTAAAATAGTCAAAAAAATTAAAAAACCAACCTACTTTCCAAACGAAGGCAAAATAGTTTAAAAGTCAAAATTGATTTCTAACTGAGTTCCGAAATTAGGCATAAGGCTATGTTTGGCAAAAATGATTTGGGCTATTTTAGTCACAAAAAGATAAATAAAACAAAATATCATATCCAAATCATAATTATTTCATTTTTTTATCTAACAAAAATCAAAATCAAAATCAAATTTTTTTATCCCAAATGAAAATTTTTAACCCAAAGCTAACATAGTCAAAAAATCAACTCATATCCCAAACGAAAGCTTGCACCCTCTAATCCCTTTTTCTTTTCTTTTCTTTTTTTGAAAATTTAGTTTTTTTTCTTTTTTTTTATTTTTAATGAATTTTTTTAATATTTTAAATAAAATTATTTACTTTTTAAATACACATAATTTAGATATACCTAAAAAATAAAAAGGATTTACGCGTATATTCTAATAATTATCCAATAGGTCCAATGAAAACTAATGACTTTTTCATCAAACGCTATTAAAAAAATGTCACTAATTATTAATTTTTAACGACAGTTTAAAAATTTTATAATAAAAAATATCACTAATTATAAATTTTAGCGACAATTTAAAAAATCATCACAATAGAAATCACTAACTTTTAACTTTAAGTAAACTCATGACAAAAAAATCTCATTAATTGAAAATTTTAAACACAATTTATAAAAATCGTAACAAAAAAAGTCATTAGCGACAATTTTACTATAACTTATTTTCAATAAAACTTAATAATAATTAAGTCCAACTATTATGATATATTAGGAGTTTACCTAAAAATAAAATATTTGTGAAAAAATATTTTTAAAATTTAATAAATATATAAGTATATGAAAATGTACTGAAATTTTGTATTTTTTCATATTTTTTTGTATTTGATGATTTTTTAAAAGATTTTTTCTATGAATATTATTATGTTTTTAAATGGATCTAGGTTAGATACATCTGAAACATAATTTTTTTTTTAAATGTTAAATTTTTGGGAAAAATAGTCTAAAGTCTCTCTCCTATTTTTAGTAATGGGAGAGATCCAAAATATTATTTTGTAATGTCTAAGGTCCCTTACACATTCCCATATATCTCCCTCCATATCTGATCTTCCTGGAGAGAAGAACGCAGAGACTGATCTTTGAATTCGAGATTTCAAAGTTTGGTTTTCTTCCTCACCGGATAATCTGACAATCACACCAGCGACGAAAACCAGTCTAGAGAAGCAACACATCGCACAATCACGCCGACGAAACTAACGCCAAATAAGAACAAACCAGAGTAGAAAATATCGTAGAGGGGACCCCTGCAACCAGCACCAGTGACTTACCATCTCCAACATCAATACAAACAGACAGCCTAGACATGGAGAGCACCGTTAACGGAGACCAAAACCAGTCCAGGGCCGGAGAAAAAGACACACACAAGTCCACCAGAGAACCAGCTAAGTAAAGCAGCAACATTTCAACAACAAGAACATGACGACGAACTCTGAACCCTTTCACCACTATGATCGGAACTTTCTTTCTCTAGAAAATCTAGAGAGAGATGCTCTTCGCAGCATGAGCTGAGCACACACCGTAAGTTTAACCCGCCAGGAAACAACCAAACTGGACCAAGCTCAACCACGAGCACCACAATGGACGGATGAAACCATTATCATGAAGAAACATCCAAGGTAAGGGTTTCCTAGATCAATGTAGGATCACCAATGTTTGTTTATAAAAATACAACTCTACTGCAAATAGAGAGAATTTCTTTGGTTTCAATCCAGAGAATTTCTCTGATCTGTTTGTTTTGAAGAGAACTTCTTTGGTTTTGGACCAAAGAAATTTGTGGGTTTGTTAGTAAAGATTGTATTGTTGGCTTACATATTACACAAAGTCAGAAAAATTCTTTATGAATAGAGCCACAGAAATTTGTGAAGTCAAAGAAATTTTCTCTAACTTTATTTACAAATTTTCTTTAGATGGAGCCACACAAAGCCACACAACTTTTCTATGCACAATTTTCTCAGGATGAAGCCACACAATTTTTCTCTCCGCAATTTTCTTTGGATTTCTTTGGTACTTAGAGAAATTTTAATTTTTTTTGGTTTGAACCCAAAGAATTTCTCTGGAGAGAATTTCTGTAGGATTGAAATTTTTCTGGATCGATGTTGAGGGATCTTAGACATCATAAAAATATTTGATGTCCTTTATGCTAGAAAATCTTAATATCAGGGACCTTAAAAAAAATCTCCCTAAATTTTTTTACTAAAAACAAAAATAAAAAATAAAAAATAAAAAATGAATTTTTTTTTTAACCAGATGCCAAATGATATTGTGCTTAAAATATGAATGTAAATAATAATTTTAAAATAAATAAATAAATAAATAAAATATAATCACTCTGTTTGGCTTCAGTTTACATAATTCATTTTTTAGAAAATTCTACTTTTTTGTTTTTTGTAAAAAAAAAAAAAAATCACTGATTTTTTTTAATACTTTAAGCAAATTTTAAAATTTTTAGACATACCTAACATAAATATACTTAAAAAGTATAATATTTATGAAAAAAAATCTTTATAAAATTCTCTAAATACCAAAAATACAAAAACAAAAACAAAATAAAAACAAAAACAAAACAAAATAAAATTTCATTATATTTTTCGTATTTTTGTATATTTATTATATTTTAAAAATATTTTACTATTTAAATACACTAAGTAAGGTCCATCTAAATAAGTAAAAAATTGTTCAAAATTTTAAAAATATTTACTAAAAATATAAAAAATATAAATTTTAATTTCTAAAATATTGAATTTAGAAAACTAAAACCAAACCTACTTAGGATTTGTTTGGGAAGTGGGTTTTTTGACATTTTCGCTATTTTAAACTGTGACTAAAAAGTCTCGTTTAGAAATGATTTTTTAATTTTTTTTGACTTTTTGTGAGAGAAAAAATATAATGATTAAAAGTTAAATGTGATATTTTATCTTATTAAACTAAAAAAATTATTTTATTTTTTTAATTATTTTGGTCAAATAAAAATAAAAATAAAAATAAAAGAAGCCAAAATCTCAACTTTCCAAACCAGCACTTAGGGGTGTTTTGGGAAGTTGGTAAAAAGCTGACTTTTGACTTTTTATAAGTTTTTTAGCTTTTTGGAAAGTGATTTGGGAAGTTGGTAAAAAGTTGACTTTTTACTTTTTAGTTTAATATTTATTTATGGTGTCAAATCAAATTAAAATGATCAAAATACCCTTACTCAACATAAGAATTTTATTTTTTTATTTTTTTTCATAGGCCTTAATTTGTAATTTTACACCTGCATTTTTGGCACTTGCCAAACCAATTTTTTGGCCTTTTTGGCACTTGCATTGTTGGATATTTTGTTCAAAAACATGACTTTTTGCTATGTTTCCAAAATGACACTTAGGTCAAGTTTGGCTACCCAAAATAAGTACACATTTTTTATCTTTTTATCTTTTTTTCATCACATCACCTCTCTACTTTTCTGCACATCTTTTCATAAAAAGACAAAAAATACACTTATTTAGATCATCCCAAACAACCCCTGAATCTTATTTTACCGCGAGTCTTTCCACGTCGGTGAGCTTTTGATGCCGTAGGGTTGCAAGTTGTGTTGGTGACTTGGCGTGTGACGTAAGATTAACAAAATTGCAATTTATTTTATTTTATTTTTTTAAATTATTGATTCACTGAATTTGAGCTGGTGTGAATTATTTAAATTATATAAGCTGGATGATTGTCTAAATGACAAGCGTCACTCTTGTCAACTGCAGTTATCACCCTTGTCTATTGGTGTGTCAATTAGCATCCTACTGAATGCCCGTCTGGACGACTAATATACACAAATTCGAATAATTCAAACGAATCTAAATTCAGTGAGTATAGCAATGCTCTTTTTTTTTTAATTTATTTTTTCAAAAAGAAATGTACTAAAATGGAAATATTAAAATTATCAAATCAATCTAATTTTTTTAATAAATAATATAATTTGAAATTATGTTTGTTTGGACATCCTAAAATTGATGAAATTGGCATTTATAGAATTATTTGTCCCAAGATTATCAAACCCTTTAGATTGTGAATCATATATCATGTTTAGATTTACTCGGAATTATTTAGAGAGATTTATAAAATTCTATCAATCTTACAATTATTATTTAATGTATGAGGTGTTTTGGGAAGATGATTAAAAGTTGTTTTTTGATTTTTTTTGGCTTTTTTGTGAGAAAGCACTTCCCAAAATAGCCCAAAATCCTTACTTTGGCCCCGTTTGTTTTCCGCCATCACAGTCCAGAGTGGACTGTGATGGATGAACAATGAAACAATTCTATGTTTGATTTGGTTTTCAAACTCCGGATTCGTAGTCTCTTCAGCCTATGAAAGGTTTCAGTGGTTCGGATTATGAGTCTAAACGGGGAGATGGTATTAGCAAAATAGTCCGTCGGCTTAAAGAGTGATTAGCCGGATGTCGTCCGAGGACGTTCGGCCGGTCAACTGTAAATTTTTTTTATTTTTTTACTTCTTGGCATTTTTTTTAAACATTAATGTTTAATGGTTTTGTATTTTTGTTAAATAAAAATCATAGTTTTGTTTGTTTTATTATTTTATATTTATTTTATATAAAAATAATTTAACAATTCCTACACTAACAACTATCATCAAAACAAATATAATTTTACTAATTCTCTCACTAATAATCCCGTTACTATCAATTCCTTTCATTCTATCTTTGAAAACAAACGGGGCCTTCGCCATTTTCTTTTTCTTTTTTTTTATCCCAACCCCTCTTGGAAGTAGTCCTTATATGGTGATAATGTGGGTGTTAGGCTATTCTAGTAGCCTAAAAATTTTATATTTGGGAAGATAATTAGATTTTTTTTATAATTTAATGTGATATTTGTGAGAAAAAAAGTAAAATGATTATGAGTTTAATGTGATACTTTATCTTATTAATTATTTTAGTCTATTTTATCTTTTTATTAATTTTAGCCAAAAAAAAGATAAAATCCAATTTGCTAAACACCCCCAATATGTTCGGATAAACTATCAATTTAAACATTTATTTCCTTAGCCAAATATTATATTATATATTTTGTTGAATTATTAGTCTAGTTCCAAAACCATGACTCTCTTCTATATTTTTCTTAAGAAAAACAATGTTTCTAGTGTCGAAACTAGTGACTCACTCTAGAAAAAGTCTCTCTCGCCAAAGATAAAGTCTCCATGGTCGCACATTCAAGCTCACTAAGGCCTTGTTTGGGTACTCCCAAATAATCCAAAAAGTCAAAAAGTTACTCAAAAAGTTAAAAAGTTAACACTATTCACCAAAAGTCAACAATTACGGCTGCACAACTCCCAATTCAAATTTTTTTCTAAAAACCAATTTTCACAATTTTTTATTACATATTTTTCTATAAAAAGTCAAAAAGTTAACCCAAATATCCATATTTTCAACCTCAATTTTTTAGTCAAAAAAGACAAAAAGTACACTTATTTAGTCTTCCCAAACTTGGCCTAAGTTGGATTGCCACAAATAGTGATATTTGTCTAAATAAGCATGGCTTAGAGCATTTCCAACGGTTCAATAAAATTTTCACTAAACCCAAATAAAAAAAAGATAATTTTCTCAATCTGATATGAGCAGCTCCAACCGTTTCACTGTAGCGTACATTAAAGCAAAGGGGACGTCTGATGGGTCGACCAGCCGGTCGACCGGGTAGGCAACTCAAATTTTTTTTTCTTCCTCCCTTTCTGTTCCCATTTCGTTTATTATTTCTTTTTCCCTCCATCAAACAAAACCCACTTTTTTAATTGCACAAAATCCCAACAAATGCTCACCAAAACCATCATCATCAACCAAAGACACCCACTTGACAGTCCAAACACAGACATATATATACATAGATGTGATTTCAACACAGCTTGAGCAACCTGAGTGAGTGGAGAGTCTAGAAGATGGCTTAGTGAGAATGACACGAAGATCACCATCGTCTTCTTCAAAGAGACAGATCAAAACAGCGGCTCTCTTGGGTTTGAATATTTTGGGTTGGCTTGCAATTGGGGTTGCAGATTCTACAAAACCCACTTGAGAAACCACATTTCCTACACTTTCTTCGATTCTTTGCTCTTCAATATCGAATTCATCGAAAGTTGAGGGGGTTTGTACAGTCGGAGCTGTCGACCTAAGGTTGTGAGCCTTTGGGATCCCCCAAAACAGTTGTTTGAATCCATGATGAGTTTGGATTTTGAGAGACAATTTGAATTAGTTTGCAGGCCAACCAAAAATTGAAGCAGATTGAAGTAGGTATACATGCGTCGGTTGACTGGTGGGTCAACCGGCCGGACCAGGCCGGTTGATCGGTGGACCCCACCTCTAACGTTAACGCACAGTGAAATGGTGAAATCTCACGTGGGTTCTTAGTTTGAAGGAATTTTTTCTTCGTTCTCAATTTGATATCAGTTTGATGAAACCATTAGAGAGAGAAAAGTGACTTTTTTCATCAAATTCAAATCTGATGTTCAATCTGATGCAACGTTGGAGATGGTCTTAAGATTATTTTTAATATAATTTATAAGTTAGTTTTTTTTATTTATTATGAGAAGATGTGTAAAAAAAAAAAACAAAAAAGCTAAGTGACCAAAATAAATTAACTATTTAAAAAAAATATAAATTATTTAAATAGAACCCATGATAAATCCGGCACTTCTTTAAATTATTTCAAATTCGTTGAACAAGCATTGTATTATAGTACCCAAAGGGCATGTTTGATTGGGTGGATTAGAGCATGGGATTGGGATTATTAATCCGTGGGTCCAATTATTCTATGTTTGTTTTAACATTTTACTTTAGGATTATTAATCCAATGAATAATTAATCCAACAAATTTGTAAGATTATTAGTAATGGGGTAGGGGTGGGAT
Organism: Camellia granthamiana; assembly: GCA_036172215.1. Lineage (NCBI taxonomy): Eukaryota > Viridiplantae > Streptophyta > Magnoliopsida > Ericales > Theaceae > Camellia > Camellia granthamiana. The sequence goes on along the minus strand of CM069905.1, from coordinate 17,444,702 downwards.
TATTAATCCAATGGATATTAATCCAATTGGATAGTGAATACCACACTAATTTAATAGGATTATTAATACTTCACTATTAATCTTGTGAATCAAACATGACCAAATTGTATAAATTTATGAGTTTATTTTTTATGCGAGGTAATGTGGAATTTGTCCAATTATGTATAGAGGGGAGTATCGTCGTGGGACTTATGTGCTACACTCTGAGGCAATTTGGGAAGACTGGCTTTTTAATTTTTTTTATCACATTACTTTTTTATTTATTTATATAAAAAAAATTAAAAAATCAATCTTTTACCATCTTTACAAAACACCACTCCATGGTAATGGAGGTGTACCTGCTATCGCCGGTTGCGGGAGTGATGTGCGGTGGTTGCATGTGAGTATGCGACTAGGAATGTTCTCTTTTTAACCCTTTTTTTTTTTAATGCTTTCTCATTCTTTACCTATTTTTTATTTAACGAGCTAAGTCAAAGTCTTGCTCGAGTGCTGCTTTTCCTTCTATCTGGGCCGTCAAATGCCATAAGGAGACTCAAAATGAACCAAGATTCATGATAATCAATGGCAACTATATTTAACATTATTCCTCTCTACTTTTTTAATAGCAAAAGAAAATAATTTAAATTTGTTAAAATTAAAAATCTCAACTTCACACGTGAAGTTAATGCACTATGAAATTAATTTGTATAATTCATTTCATATGACAAGTCAAGAATAATATATATATATAATAAAAAAAATGAATTGATCAAATATAAGAAATCACATATATTATAACAAATAGACAGTTTATTTTTAAATATATTTATGACATATAGATAAAAACGATTCAATGGTACGACAATCGATATTTGATTAATTTAATTTTTTACATATATTATTTTGTTAATTGATTATACAAAATAAATAATTTAAATCATCAAAATGAGTTTAAATTCACTTGATAATAAGATTAATTTTATTATAAAATTGAGGTATTCAACTTTAATAAATCCGTACTCAACAGTCATAGGGGTGAAGGTGGGGGTGATGATTTGGGAGATAGGGTAATTTTATAGATTTTGCGTTTTATCAGTGGTGCTACTACATCTTTTAATTTCGTCCCCTCAATTTTACCTCTAGTTCCACACTCCTTTCTTTTTTATATTGAACTTTTCTAGTTTCACATTATTAGAGATGGAATTAGGAAAGCAAAATTAAGGTATTATTCTTTAGCAAATGGAGTTTTTCCATTTGGTGAACCCCAGCGGGTCAGGGTGCTAAATAAATAATCATATTAGCAAGATGAGTAAATAATTAAGTGATAAATTAATGAGCACTGCTGCAGTGGGAAAATTATACCATGTTGTGGTGTAAATTGATGCGGTGTTCTAATTTATTATTTATTAGTTAAACTTGTAGGACTCATTTTTTTTAGAAAAATGCTTTGTACTACTAATTTAGTACCACTAATGACGTGACATCATGTAGACCCTATCACTGATGTAATAATTTGGTCTTTGTTTTTTTTTTTTTTTTCCTTTACACTGCCACCTCATTAGTAGTCCTTTTAGAGTTTTCAATTTAATGCTCTAAATTGAGACTGTTCTTTTTATGTTAGTTTTTTTGGGGATAATAGGACAAATGCCCTACAATAAATGATGTTAAATAATACTTTAACTTACCAAATAACTACTTATTAAAGTGGAGTTTAATAATTGTTATTTAATTATATATTTTTTACTTTTTAAAATTTTTAAAAGTTAGTAATAAGTTTGGTAATTATTAAAAAAATTATTTTTTATTAGGAATAAAATTTTATTAGGAATAAAGTTTTGTGAATCTTTTTAATTTTTACTTTTTGATGATAAATTATTGTATTATTGTTACAATGTTGTGAGTACTAACCAGCATAAGCAAATGATATGACCAAATTTATCAATATATTATGTCGACATTCTTAAAAAATATTTATGAAAAGTTTTTTTTTTTACCAAACCAAATAGTCCCAAAGTTCGTTTGGGAATTAATTAATTGATTTTTTAATTGTTTATAAAAATATGTACAAAATAATAAAAGAAATAATATGATTGAATATTTTAACTTTTGAATTATTTGGGCCAAAAAATCAACACATGCACCAAACGCTAAGAAAGTGTTGAAGTGGGTGTGTAGTAGTGCAGTGGTAAGGGAAGGCAGACAAAAGTGGACACGATGGCGAAGGAAGAGGCTACCATTATTTCCAAGTGAAAATACTTATTTAAAAATCATGTAGTGTATTTTATTTTATAAGTTTTTACTCACAAATCTTATTTCATACACTTGTATTCATTAGGTCTCATAACTTTTTTTTTTAATCAATAAAATCACATTATATAAGTTGTTTAGAAGATTTAAGTCCTATTTTCAATTTTTTAAAAAAATTTAACACATTTTTGTCCTTGTTTATGTGAAAGCTCAAATCTAGGAAAGTGTTTAACATACCTATAGGGTGTGTTTGATTACACGGACTGGATAAGGGGAATTAGAATCCATCGGACTTGAGTTCTGGAACTGTAAATCTCCCGGACTATTTGGTTGGATTGGATATGTATCCTGTGTTTGTTTTTTCATGGGATTAAATGTCTGAAAATGACTATTTTTAATGAATGCAACGTTTGGTTGAACGGACTGGATAGGATAAATGAACAAATGACTATTTTACCCTTTTAAAATGTTTACTAAGTAATAGCAATATTAAACATATCTTTAATATTTTAATTTTTTAGCTAGATTAAATAAAATTTTATTTTATTTTATTTTTTACACAATTAAATAAATTTATTTTTTAAAATTAAATAAATAAAATATCAATAAAAATATATGTTATTTTTAATTGTGTAAAAACAAACGCCGGATAAAGAGCCTCCCTTGGATTACAATCCCAATAGTAAATAATCCCTCCCTTATCCCCCCAATCAAACACATCATATGGTAGATATTATTTATTTATTTATTTTATGTTTTAAATTTTAAAATCACATAACTTTCAATGTACTAATATATTTCTGATAAAATTTATAGTTTTGAAAATTATTCGATGAGATTTACCAAATAATATCTCAATTAAAAATTACGTAAAATAAAAATATATATATAAGGACTTCACCCTTTTTTATATTTGAATCGTGACTTTTTAAGTTTCACATTTTTGAAAAAATTACAAATCAATGATAACTTCACAAAATATTTGCAAATTTATGAAAAAATTTATAGGTTTAATTATTAAAGTTGATAAAGTTCATCACTAATTTAAAAAAAAAAAATCAAAACATAAAATGATTTACAATTTTTTCCACATTTTTTGGAATGTTTTTAAATAATTTTAAAATTTTAAATTTCTAATAATGTGAAATTTCACATATTTGAAATGTAAAAATAGTAATAATAAATTTCACAATAGCATATTAAATGAATATTCACACTTGTTAGGAATAAAAATAATGTGATTTTTTTTTTATAAAAAAAAGTGCAAATATTCACTGTCACAACCCGCTCCCCGTACTCAAAAGTTAAGCATCGTGATGGCCAGTAACTGAAATTACCTCTGGCCAATTCTTAAACAATTACTAAACGCGAGCGGAAAAATATTTAACTGAGGGTAATAAAATAATCATTGGAGCTTTTACTTTATAACAAAATTTATTGGCAAAAAATGCCGATATTTACATATGAAGAATAGAATTATAAATACTATAAAAGTGTTATGTGTGTCTATTTCGAAGGCCACGTCTAAGACTCTTCAAAAGTTATTTCTGAATTGCATTGTTTCCTGAAAATTGGTAACAGTTATAAGCACATGGCAGAATGAGAAATATTATACTAAGAGCACAAGGGCATAAAATTCACCACGGATAATTATGGGGCTAAACAGAGCTTGGTATTAAAAATCAGAATATATAATACGGAAATCATTTGACATATAATACAGAAATCATATAAATAGAATAATGATAACCACGGTACAGAACAGAACAGATGTATGGACTCAAGAGGTGGCTCATACAAACTTTAGAGATGACTCCCACAATAGTGTAGCACTTAGCTCCATACATCACTGCACTCCACACCAGAATAGGATTCAAGAGGTGGCTCGTACGAACTCTAGAGGTGGCTCCCACAATAGTGTAGCATTTAGCTCCGTACAGCACCTTGCTCCGTACCAAAAATTAGAGTGTCAGTGGATTCATGATAGACAGAGGGTCACAAAGTGACTAATCAAAGGGCCAATGGTTATTTAAGTCCCTCAAGGCAGGGAACCTCCGTGGTGGTACTTATAAAATAATTACTCAAAACACATTTTAATAAAGAGTTATATCCATGGGTTTTACTTATTATATAAAGGGTAAATTACACTGGCATCCCCTGAGGTTTACCTTAATTACAGGGACCTCCCTTATAGTTTCAAAAATAACATAGACCTCCCCTATTTTTGAAAATAATATACAGATACCCCCTTTCTGTTACCCATTTGTCCGAATTAAAAATAAATTCTACTGATGTCATCCATTATTATTTTTCAAATTCCAATACTACCCTTTAGGGGAGGTAAGTGTAATTTATCCATATATATATATAAACACATACATATCAAAAATCTGAAGAAGAGTGTGTCTCTTTATCTTCATTTTCAGATCCCTAAATCAGAACAAACACCAAATCAAACAAAATCAAACACACAGAAAAAATCGATCTGGTAATCCTAATCAAAAATTCATTTTTAGGTTAATCACAACATGAACAAACTGATTAAAAAATAAATAAATTAGGGAGAGAGACAGAAAGAGCCTCCAAGAAAGATCTAAAAAGAATAGAAATTAAGAAATTGAAAATTAATTCCAAATACCCAACATCATATATCACAACAAAGATTAAAATTTTCAAGAAGCAACTATCCAATTCACACAGTGAACCAATTCACCCTCACCCAAATTCAGCTTCTCCAATCTTACTTTTCTATATATATATACACATAGTGAACATCACGAGGAATCGGAGTCGCTGTACAAAAGGTGGCGACGGCGCTACAAGAGAGATAGCGTAAAGATGAGAGAGAAGAGAGAGAGAGGGAGAGAGAAAGTGCCCCTGTCTTGTCGTCAGTCGTGCCGTCGAACTTTAGCATCATCGGTTGATCAGCATCCTTTGTCGCACCAGCATTTTCAATTGTGCTAGCGCCGCAGAATCATGATCGAAGCAACGGAGTAATGGTCGGCGACTTAGTCGCCACCGTAAAGGGATTGGAATCTGTTGTGGATGCAGCAGTTGTGATCGAAGAAGACCCTTTCTCTCTCTCTAGAGAGAGAGAAAGAGAGAGAGAGCATAAGTTTGGCGACTTTGATGGACTGGTGGAATTGTTGGGTTTTGCCATTTGGGAAGATTACTGTTGGAGCTTTGCCTAGTGAGGATGATAGGGTACAAGAGATGTTATTTCCCATTTTAAAGAGAGAGTGGGTTTAAAGAGAATTAGAAATAAAGAACATCAAGTGTTCAAAGCTTTGGGGAAATGGGTTAATTCCTCTGTTTTTTTTATCAAGGGTATTATGGTCATTTTGGCTATGAATTTAACGTCATCCCTGCTCTTTTAATGGAAAGGGGGAATGTGTATATTATTTTCAAAAGTAGGGGAGGGCAGTGTTATTTTTTAAAGTATAACGAAGGTCCTTGTAATTAAGATAAATCTTGGGGGAGGTCAGTGTAATTTACCCTTATATAAAATAAGGTTCATAAATTAAAAATGCTAATATAATTTAGGGTAAATTATGCAAATAGTCCCTGTAGTTTACACGATGTGTCAATTTGATCCCTGTAGTTTTAATTTGCTCGATTTTGCCCTTTAATTTAATGAATTGTGTCATTTTAGTCCAATAAATAATGGTAGTTAAGCTAATTTAACGAAATGTCAAATTATGTGTCAATTTGGTCCTTGTAATTTTAATTTTCTCGATTTTGACAGGGACCAAATTGACACATTGTGAAAAATATAGGGACCAAATTAACACATTGTTTGACTTTTCGTTAAATTAACTCAACAATTGTTATTTATTGGACTAAAATGACACAATTCGTTAAATTAAGGAGCAAAATTGAGCAAATTGAAACTACAGGGACCAAATTGACACATCGCATAAACTATAGGGACTATTTGCATAATTTTCCCTATAATTTATAAAACAAAAATTGCGTAAAATAAATTATGGTAACTCAAAACATACGTAAAATATATGATAGTGACTCAAGGTATAATATAACTCACCTTAAAATTAATATCTCACTCTTTTTTCCCACTATCAAGGACCTTCTTTACTTCCTATATTTTATTCTCCTTTCTTTTTGTTTTCCTCAACTCGGACATTTCCTCCATAAATAGGGAGGCAAATCGTGAGTCCCAAGCCACAGCCCATACACGTAGCTCTTCCAAACTTTCTCCCTCAATCCAAGCTTATCCATGACTCATTACACCTATGCATGCCTAATCCTAGGCTATGTGTCACTTGCTTTGATTTTATTTTTTTTTAAACTTAATTAATTATACATTGTTAGGTTTTTATTCTTGGCAATCCCGTTTGACAAAACTCCTTTCAATTGTACTTTTATTCGCTCTTTTTATTTCAATGAGGCTATGAGTATTTAGATGCGACTCCAACTCGAATTGTGTTTTGCAGAGAAGTTTGTGATGTCTATTCTTTAATGTTTGCCACTTTGCTGACTATGTCGGGGATCGAGCTGCCCGGTCCACTCGTGGGGGTCCAGGGGGTAGCGCCCATTAACGAGTTCGGGCAGCGCCCAGTAGGGATGGCAATCTGAACCTGGCCCGACGGTGACCCGACCCTCCGTCCCCGAATTAAGTGGTTTTTTCCCGAAAAATATCCCCAATGGGCGGGGGATGGTATTCAAAATTAAATCCCTGATCAATTTCAGGCCGGGGACTGGGATAGCTTTCCCGGCCCTGGCCCCGTCCCCGTCCCCGTATTTCCCCCGTAGTAAAATTACGTTTGTGCCCATCTATATATATATATATGTGTGTCTAGTTGGGATGGGATTAGTGTATAGGTTCACACTCACACAAAACACGCCTCTCACTGTCTCTCTCTCTGCTCTCCCTCACCGCCACTCGCTCGCTCTCCTTTACCGCCGTTCGCTCGCTCTCCCTCACCACCGCCGTACTCACCGCCGTCGTCGCTCTTCCCTCTACTCTCTCTCTTATATCTCACTGATTTCAGACCCTCACTCACAGTGTTCTAATCGCCATTTTTGCGATGAGAGAGAGCTTCGATCTTCACAGATCTGCACAGCTTCGATCGCCTTCGATCTTCACAGATCTTCACAAATCTGCACAGTGAGAGAGAGCTTCTGATCGCCTTTTTTTTTGTTCTGTTATTTTTTTTTTTTTTTGGGATCTATGATAATGATCTGTTTCTTTTTTGATCTGTTTTTTGATTATGATCTATATTGATGATGTATGTTGTTAATAATAATCTATGTTGTTGATAATGCTTAGTTATTGTTGATAATGCTCTCTGTTGTTGATAATAATCTATATTGATGAGCTTCTGTTATTGTTCAGATTGCCATCCCTATCCCTCTCTGTTTGGTTTTTTTTTTTTTGGTCCGAGGAATTTCGGGGTCGGGGAAACCCGATCCCCGTTAGAGGGGGGACGGGGACGGTGATAGGTTCCTCGTTGGGGATTGGGGCCGGGGACCGGGACAATTTTACCATCAGGATCGAGGACGGGGAGTGTGATCCCCGCCCTCGCCCTGCCCCGTTTCCATTCCTAGTGCCCAGGCAGGGTCAAGGGGCAGCGCCCTCAAAGCAAAATGCATTTGAAATTGCTTATCCGTTCAAGGGGCCATTTGAGTGCTCAAACGGAGATTGTTTGGTTCCAGAAGTTTGACTTGTCTACAAAAGTACTGGAAGTTGGGATTTTATGCTCGAGCAAACTTTCCTGTGCTCGAGCGAGGTCCACTCGAGGGGCTATTCCCGCATTCAAGCGGAGAACGCGATTCAGATTTCTATAAATATGTGTTTCAGTCAGATTTTAGTGTACGACTTTCAGATCTTCTTTGAGAGTTCTAGGGTTTTCTTCTGGGGATATTTTGCTAGTTTTTTTTTTTAATTTATGTTTAATTAAGTATTTAACTCATGGTTTAAGAAGTATACATCAAATGATTGTTTGTTTATTCTATACAAAAGAGAGAGTTGTTCCTCGGTGGATTCTATGGAATTTGGGCTTGAAGCTTTGGTGGATTCTAGAATGGCTCATCGTCGTGGATTCGACATCGGCATTATGGATTCAACGTTGGACAAGACAATTCCGAGGTGAAGATTGTCGTGAAAGACGCATATAAGAGTCAGTTCAATTCGGGCGTGGATTCGTTAGGTAATTGAGAGTTCACTTGTGTAATTCCTTTTGTCTTCTTAGTGGATTGTTTTGTGGCTTTTGCCTGTGGTTTTTTATCACAATTGGAGGCGCTCCAATTGTGGTTTTTCCACGTTATAATCGTTGTGTTGATTTGTCTTGATTGTTTGATTATGATTGTTATTTACTGCTTAAAATTGGTACATAATCACAAATCAATATCTAGGGGATTTTTAGATTTTTCAATTGGTATCAAAGCATGACGCTCTATTTTTTTTTTTTAAAGAAAATTATTAGAGCGAGATCTTGTTTGATTTGTGATAATGAATTCAATTCGTAAGGGAAATTCTGTGGTTCGACCACCCCTACTTGACAGATCCAATTATTCTTTTTGGAAAGCTCGAATGAGATTATTTTTAAAATCTATTGATGAAAAAGTTTGGCAATCTGTCATGTATGGGTGGACTGAACCGACAATTGCCATTGATGAAGTAACCTTCCCCAAACCAATTGATAAGTGGGACATAATTGATTACCAAAATAGTAGCTGGAATAGTAAAGCTATCAATTCTCTCTTTTGCACCGTCACACCTAAAGAGTTTAGTCGTATTTGTAATTGTGAAGTTGCAAAAGAGACTTGGGATATCTTACAAACTATTCATGAGGGCACTCCTATTAACCGCTCAAAACTTCAAAGGCTCACATCTAGTTTCGAAAACCTTTCAATGAAAAACAGTGAGACCTTTGATGAATTTCATGCGAAGTTGAGTGACATTGTAAATTCCAGCTTCAATTTAGGTGAAAAAATACCAGAATCCAAGATTGTGGGAAAAATTTTGAGATCCTTACCCGATCAGTTCCAACCAAAAGTTACGGCTATTGAGGAGGCTCAAGATGTTGACAACCTCAAGCTGGATCATTTGGTTGGAAATCTCCAAACTTATGAGGCACATAGAAATTTCAAAAAGAAACAAAAATAGGATATTGCTTTTAGTAGTGCTTATACAGTTGAAAAGGATTCTGATGAGGATTGTGAGATTGATTCCAAGATTACGGATACTTTCGTAAAACAATTTAAAAAGTCTTTTCTGAAAAAGAATTGTAATCTTTTGGAATCAACTCATAAATCTAAAGGCAAAGATAAACTCAAAATTAATTCTATAACTAAGAAAGAGAAAGGAAAAATACAAGGGAACTCTGAAAGAGTCCAATGATATGAATGCCAAGGATTTGGCCACTTTGCTCAAGAATGCCCTACTCGTTTGAGGAAGAAGAAAGCCTTCGCTATCACTTGGAATGACGAATCAGAGACTGATAAAGATGAAAGTGACAATGAAGCACAAGGCGAAAAGAGGCATGAACAATTTCTTGCTTTCATGGCGGCTTCCGAAACTAAAGGACGAACAGAGTATCCAAAGAGGCCAGTTGAGAATGACACTGATGATGAAGAGCTTCAGCAAGCTTATGAAAAGTTGTATAAGGAATCTCTTAACTTATCCAAATTGAATGACAAACTCACTATGAAACTCAAAGCATGTGAAAGTGAGAATGTCAAATTCAAGGAGGAGATTTTTGAGCCTAGGAATGATGCTGTCAAGATATCTAATGATCAACAAGCTCTTTGTGCAAAACTCTTGACTTGTGAGACAAAAAGGAATGAGCTACAGCAAATCTATGCAACGTATGAAGAAAAGATTGAAACTCTCGAGATGTTTCAAGTTGCCTTGGAAGAATTAATGATCAAGAAAGAGGAAGAGCTTAAGTGTGCTATGGCTACCATTGGTCTTTGGAACAAAGGATCAAAGACTTTGGACAATATTATTGGGTCTCAACAAATGTGTTATGACAAGAGTGGCATTGGCTTTGGTGATAACAAAGAGCAAAATCAAGTGCATCTACATCTCATGTTACAAGAACTCAAGGAAAGGGAGAACAAAATATTCAACATGAGGATGAACTTCTCAAACTTCCTAGAGTTGGTAAGGCCAAAGAAAAGAAGGTACACTCTGTTTTTATTTGTCATCATTGTGGTATTTATGGTCATATTCGCCCTTATTGTTATGAGTTGCATGGGAGAGTGTCTCATAGAGATGAAAGAAATTCCAACATCTCGTGGGATAGGAGACACTTCATTGGTCGTAATAAGGTTAAGGGTCATAATAGACCTTGCTATTTTGATGTGCTTGAGACCAAACATGGAGCGAGTATGCATTTGCCTAAACCTAGGAATAGGAAGTTGGAAACCACGTCGAGACGGGTTCCCATTGAAAGGGAAAGGAACCACAATGTCAAGACACCACCCAAGAATCGCAATTCTCACAACTTTGTTTATACTAAAACGGGTTGGGTAAGAAAACTTGACTTGTGTTAATTTGCCTATTCGTTTTAGTTTTTTTTTTTTTTTGGGGGGGGTTTTTGTTTGTTTTTTTCTTTTTGGGTCGTTTAGTGTGTGCTTGTTCATTTTCTGTCTTGCTTTGTTTTAAAAAGAAAAAAAAAATCCAAAAAAGTTTTCTTAGTATGGTTTTGCAAGCTTGAAATTTTTGAGAAGTCCTTGTTGTATATTGGTATTGATGAAAATATCCATTACATGTTTATAAGTGTGTGCTTTCTCTGGTCATTACTCATTTCGGAGTGTATATTCTTTGATTAATAAGTCTCATTCTGTACACATTCTTGAATTAGCAAATATCGGAGTCTTCCGCCTTAGTGATCATTTTTCTCTATGGGCTTCTAGTATTGTATATTTTGTTTTTCTAGAGAAATTGACCTATACTAGCATATCATGGGTGATGTTGAGTCTCTTAACCACCTTCAATCTTTTTGCATCTCCACAACTTTCCCCTCAGTTCTTTGTAATTAAGGCATGAGAAAAGGCTACCTCAGAGTCACAACCAGGCTATCCTTATTGTCTCCATGCTTCTCTGGTTCGGTTTCCATACTCTTGAATGTGTCAGCCGCCAATGAGTGTGCAAAAGAAAGAAAAAAAAATGTGCAAAAGAAAGAAAAGAAAAAATTATGCAAAAGAAAGAAAGAAAAAAATATTTATTGATTGAGGGGGAGCCTCTGCTTTTACTCACCAAATACCCCTTGTTTCCTAGTAGTTTGGCTTTCCTTAGTTGTGCTTAGATTCTCTTGTTGGAGGTCCAGCTTTCAGATCACTACTAGGATTTGAAACTAGTGTTTGTCGAACTCCAAGAGTCACACACACACTTTTTTCATGGGATCTATGCTTTTCACATAATGCATCACTTTCATTTATGAGGAATCTTTTAGAGGCTGTGCATATTGTGTTTTCAAGTAATTGTGTTTCTTGGATAATCTTGTATGTTTTAAGGTACAAATATGAAATTCCTTACTTGCTTCACCGTTTCTTTCACTGTTTTCAGTGTTTGTGGTTGCTTTTAGTGAGGGAGAGTTTGGTTCATCTTGGATTGGTTTGTTAAGGGAGTTTGGCATTATTTGGTTTGTGTATTGCTATCCACTGCTTTTTTATTTCTTACTTCTCGCAGGTTATTAATTTTTCCATCATTTTGCCCCTACTTTTGTGGTTTTTGATCTTGCTTTCGTTGTTTGAGCTTCCTTTGTCAATTCGTGTCAAAAAGGGGAAGAAATGTTGTCGGGGTGCATGTGTTTTAGGATTTCATGTATTCATGCCATTTGTCGGGTGCATGTGTCTTAGTTTTCATCTATTCAATATCTAAGAGATTTCTAAATTTTTCATACATAAAATTATATTTTTCTTATTTATAATTAAATAATACTAATATAAAATTTAAGGGACAACTTAAATTTTCGGGTTGTGACAATCTTCCCTCCTTTTAAAATTTCGTCCTCGAAATTTGTCGTGTAAGTTATCCGCTGCGCACTCTGATATATATATATATAGAATAAATTTGATGATTAATCTGATATAAAATATTACTAAATCATTACCTCAAAAAATTATCAAGAATTCTAATTTGAACCTACGTGATCCAAATCAAATTTCCAAAGTCATCCACAAGAGCGTGATTTTCTTAAGGTTCAATATTTTAAATTATTTATCACAACATAAAATATAACTTTATTACTATTATACTACTACCAAAACAACTCACTATTTATTCGTCAAAAACTGCTTTGGGGCCAAAATGAGAAACAATAGGTGATTTTAAAAACTTTTCATTGTTTTGTGAAAGATTATAGATTTGAACCCACTTCTAAAAAGTAAAAATGAATTTTTTTTTTTCTTTTGTCAAATGCTACGGAACATATAATACGGGATTTTTTTTTTTTTGTAATTTTTTTTTTCTTCAAATTATTCAACATGAAAGATACATACAATTATATATAGAGTAACAAATAACTCATCTTAATTACCATAATTATCTATACCACGATTGTTGCTAGACAAATACTTAATTTAAATACAACTTGCAATCTAACTCAACGTTCCCCCCATCCTATTTGTGCATGTGTCTTATGCTCCAATGCTTTTATAAAAATAATTTTAAAAACCTAGGCTCTAATATCACTTGTCGCGACCCACTTCCCGTACTCAAGAGTTAAGCATCGTGATGGCCAGTAACTGAAGTTACTTCCGACCAATTCTTAAACAATTACTAAACACAAGCGAAAAAATATTTAAGTGAGGGTACTAAAATAATCATTGGAACTTTTACTTTATAACAAAATTTATTGAACAAAAAGGCCGATATTTACATATGAAGAATAGAATTATAAATACTATAAAAGTGTTGTGTGTATTTATTCCACAATCCCGCGTCTAAGACTCTCCAAAAGCTATTTTTGAATTGCATTGTTTCCTAAAAATTGGTAACAATTATAAGCACATGGCAGAGTAAGAAATATTATACTAAGAGCACAAGGGCATAAAATTCACTATGGATAATTATGGGGTTAAACAGAGCTTGATATTAAAATACATAATATATAATATGGAAATCATTTAACATATAATACAGAAATCTGTTTAACCATGGTACATAACAGAACAGATGTATGGACTCAAGAAGTGGCTCATACAAACTCTAGAGATGACTCCCACAATAGTGTAGCACTTAGCTCCGTACAGCACTTAGCTCCGTACAGCACTTTGCTCCACACTAGAATAGGATTCAAGAGGTGGCTCATACGAACTCTAGAAGTGGCTCCTACAATAGTGTAGCACTTTGCTTCATACCAGAAATCAGAGTATCAGTGGATCTATGATAGACAGAGGGTGACAAAGTAACTAATCAGGAGGCCAATGATTATTTAAGTCCCCCAAAGCATAAGACCTCCATGATGGTACTTATAAAATAATTACTCAAAACACATTTTAATAAACAGTTATATTCATGGGTTTTGCTTATTATATAAAATAAGGTTCATAAATTAAAATTGCTAATATAATTTATAAAATACAAATTGCGTAAAATAAATTACGGTAACTCAAAACATACGTAAATTATATGATGGTGACTCAAGGTATAATATAACTCACTTTAAAATTAATATCTCACTCTTTTTTCCCACTATCAAAGACCTTCTTTACTTCTCATATTTTATTCTCCTTTCTCTATGTTTTCCTTAGCTCGAACATCTCCTCCATAAATAGCGTTAGGATCCTCTAGAGTGAGATGGTAGAGTGATCTTCTAGAGTGAATTTATGAGGGCGCGACACCTATCCCACTAATGAAACCAAGGGTGGAGACCAATCCCTTACCAAAACGACGTCGTTTTGGTGGGAAAATTTAAAAAAAAAAAAAAAACGTGAAAAGAAAAATGAAGAGAGAGAGAGAGAGAGAGAGAGAGAGAGAGAGAGAGAGGAGATCACTCTACCATTATACTCTAAGACCTCATGTGACCCCTAATGATCTGCCACAGGAGAAGCTCTTGTTATACAATTTGCACACATGTTCAAGCTCTTGACCTTCTTCTATTGATTAGAAATAGAGAAACAGATAAGAAGAAGTAAAAGAAAGTTCAAATCTGAAATCTATTTTTTTTTTTTTTCCGAAAGTTTTCTTAAGATACCCATCTCAGATTTCATTGAAAATTTAAGATTTGAGGTAGAGATTGGAGAAGAAACAAAGAAAGAGAGAGAGGAGCAATGAAGATGTTAAGTGACTTTGTTTTGTATTTCTCTTTCTCATTCACTGCTAGTAGCTGTTAGAAGCATCCCGGGCTGCATAGTTATCATGGTCTGAGGCGAGGTCAAGGCCGCCTTGATTCTCTCAAAGGCCTTTTGGTGCTCTTGGTTCCACTCGAACTTGGCGTCTCCCTTTAACAAAGAGCTGAAAGGGGCAGAGATCTCTGCAAGTGCTAAAATAAACCTCCGAATATAAGACACCTTCCCAGGGAACTTTTTTAACTCCTTTTGAGAATGCGAGGGAGACATTGTTCTAATAGATTTGACCTTGTCTTCATCTGCCTTGATACCATCTCTATGTACAAGAAACCCGATAAATTTCCTAGCCGTCACTTCGAAAGCACATTTAAGAGGATTCATCTTTATTTTGAATTTCTGGCACCTCCTGAATACTTTCTCAAGGTCTCGGAGATGGTCCTCTTCTTTCTTGGATTTCACCACTAGATCGTCAACATAATCTTCCACCTCATGATGGATCATATCATGAAAGATTACAGTCATAGCCCTCTGGTAAGTTGCTCTAGCATTCTTGAGTCCGAAAGGCATGACTGTATAGAAGAAGTTTCCGAGAGGTGTTCTAAAAGTAGTCTTTTTTGCATCCTCCTCGGCCATCTTAATCTGATTGTATCCACTGAATCCATCCATGAATGAGAACATCTGGTGTCCTGAGGTGGCATCCACGAGAGTGTCGATGTGAGGTAGAGGGAATTCATCCTTCAGGCAAGATTTGTTCAAATCTTGAAAGTCTATACATACTCTGATTTGACCATTCTTCTTCTTCACTGGCACTATGTATGACAACCCTCACCACCGTTTACTGATAATACCACTGATTAGTGCTAATCTATGATTAAGCATGTTAATTGACTGATTGACTGAAATTCTGAACGGATTGATTGAGTGTATTAGTTTAATTTCGTGTCTATCTGTTTGACTGCTAAATTATCTGTTCATGTTTTGTGTTTTAAACTGTAAGTTGAAGGCCTTATCGGCGGCCGAATCTGAAATTGATTAGTGTTTTATGCTAATTAGAATTAATGTGATTTTATGATATATTTAATTCAAATGTGTTTCGATATGATTAAATGAGATTAAATATTGATAAATTATAAGAATTGGACTTATTTTCACATTTGCCACCTAGTGGACTTATCTAGGCAACCCCTCTCCACTTCATACATGTTGATACAACATTTCTTTAGCCCATTTCTTTGGCAAAACCGACTAGGAAGAGAGAATTAGAGAGAAGAAGTAACTTCAACAAAATTGGCTTGGAGGCTTAGGAAAATTGAAGAATTCCTTGCATATTGAGCTTCTACACTTGAAATTGAGGACCTAAGGTAGGATATTCATCATTTAATTTGTGAATCCAAGTTCTTTCTTGCATGGTTCATGGAAGTCTAGTGAGTTAAGTCTAGAATTGGCTTATTGTGTTGAATTATGAGTTAATCCATGCAAGCATGTACATATTGTGAAGTTTTGAGGTTGTAGTTCATAAATTCCACATGCATGTTCATATCTTGAGCTTAGTCCATGAATTCATCTTGTTTTTGAGGCAATTGAGCTCATTTGAGCAAGTAATCGAAGCTTTGAATTTGATTGAACACATGCATGTTACGTTTGAAGTTGTTCTTGAAGTTTGGTTTGAAATTGGGTTTAATTGACTCACCTTTGGGCCTTGATTTAACAAATTGAGCTTTGAATCATGTTATATTATGAGTTTAAAAGTGTTTTCCAGAAAATTGGCCCAAAAGGATCGAATTTGATGCATTAAAAGTTGATTTTGAGCTTAAGGTTCAAATCTGGAATTTTCAGATTTTGGACCCACGCTCAAGCGAGGAACTCCACGCTTGAGCGTACAATCTGAGATCATGCCGTCCGCTCGAGCGAGGAAAGTGACGCTCGAGCGTGAAATGCGTGTATCTAGTACTTTGCATGAGTTTACAGTCTGCTTGAGCAAGAGAGTTCATGCTCGAGCGAGGACTTGTGTCTCACGCTCAAGCAGGGGTCGAGCGCCCGTCGAGCGTGAATTTTGAGCATCCAGTATTTTTATTGTAGCTTGCAGTCCGCTCGAGCGACGGAAGTCACGCTTGAGCGGAGATCCTTTGTCTGCATGTCCGCTCCAGCGTAGAAAGCCACGCTCGAGCGAGACCCCTGTTTTCTGAAAATTTTGAAAAGTGTTTATAAGTACATCTTTACATCCTCTTTCCATCCTAGGCATTCCTAGGGCATGTTTAAGGCATCTTAATGAGGATATTGATGTAGAACCACACCGAGTCTATGTAGGGACTAAGGGCTTGTTTGGTTTGTGTTTCAGAAACATGTTTTGGAAAAAAAAAGTACGAAAACATGTTTGGTTTGGTGTTTTGGGAAATTTGTTTTGGAAAATTGTTTTGAGAGAGAGTTTTGGAAAAAGTGATTGATTTGATGTGTGTGTGAGAGAGATTTGTTTGGAAAATTTGTTTGGTTTGTGTGTTTTGGGAAATTTTTTTGGAAAAATTTGTTTGGTAGAGAAAATTTCTGAAATTTGTTTGTAGAGAAAATTTCTGAAATTTTTTTCCCAAACACTAACCAAACAAGCCCTAAGTCTTCGATTCCCAAGTATGTGACTTAGTGTGTGTTCATCCTGTAACTGTGTAGGGTTGGCATCCGAGGACGCGCACTAGCTTATCTGTAACCCAGAACTCTGTGAGTAACAATGTTGTAAAGATATGTTCAATTGAGATTATTTTCTGAACAAATGACTATACTGCTTTATGAAATGACACTGTTTACCGAATGAATGTTTGTCCTATTTGTGAACTGTATTCGTGGCATCCATAGCAATTTACTGTTACTGAACTGTTACTGCTACTGTTACAGAGATCTCTGTCGGTTCCCATGTCTGGAACCACTACTGTTTACTGATATGATGGCCATCAACTGACTGTTCGGTCTGTTAAGACCTACTGTACTGTTTGTTATTGAATATACCACTTATGACTATTATGATTGAATAACTGTTATACTGATAAATGACTGCTTTCAATACTGAAAGGACATTCATTCTTAACCTCTTTACGCATATGTTATTCACTGGGCTTTAGCTCACTGTTTATATATATATGTAGGTGTCCAGGCACCGAAACGAAGTTAGGAGCGTTGGGTCAAACTCCCTTTTGTCAAGCCAACCTTTGTGCCTCACGTCGAGGTTCCAGATCTGTTCAAGCTAAGGTTGTTCTTGAGGTGTCTCAGATTCACCCTAACTATCTCTGTTATGCATAGATTGAGTGATTTTTGTACCGTACTGTTCTAATTAGGATTAGGTCCCTGTCCTGGATGATTGTATATGGATGTATATATTACTGTTTATGTGTATATGTATGAAAAGTCTTTTTGCATACAGAATGTCACAGCTCATTGGACATCTTCTATTTACTGTTTTGGCTTCTGCCAGCCCTTGAACTCTGTATTACTGTTTTACTATTAAGCAGGCCTTCGGTAATCATCGGATTACTGGCCGGTTACGGTGCTAAACCCATAGGGGCGAGTTTGGGTCGTGATAGAGTGGTATCAGAGCAATATTAAACCACGAGTTATACCGCACACACGTGTCCAAATGAGCTATAGGATGTCCTAGAAAGTAATAGGGCATTGCATGAGCATGAAAAGTGTGTGTGGACATGACATGATTATACGTGCTAATGTGTTAATATGTTTAAAGTATGCAACTTTCTATGTTTATTATTACTGTGCTGCATATAGTGAAATGGATAATGCAAGAACTGCCGATGAAACTGAATCATCTAACGCCAGAATGGCGAGATTAGAAAGAACAGTTGAAATGTTAACTGAGGCCCTAAGACAACAACAACAGAACCAACAGCCCCCACCTCCTTCGATACAGCCGGAACCAAATGTGAATGATGACATCATTGCTCTAACACAGAAGTTTAGTAACATGAAACCGCCATCATTTCAGGGAGGCCTTGAACCATTGAAGGCCGAAGCATGGGTGCTAGAAACAGAAAAATTATTTGAAGTGTTTCCGTGTTCTGAAGCACACAAAGTGCTACTGGCTACCTTCACCTTACAAGAAGAGGCCAGAAGGTGGTAGATGCTGGTTCGCGACACCAATACTGCTATGAATTGGGCTCAGTTTAAGGGAGCCTTCTTTGAGAAATACTTTCTACAGTGTGTCAGGGATCGAAAAGTGACTGAGTTCGAACAACTGAAACAAGGCACTATGTCCGTAGCAGAGTATGAATCTAAATTCACAGAACTTGCCCGTTATGCACCACACATGGTGGACACCGACTACAAAAAGGCCAGAAAGTTTGAAAGTGGCCTTAATGTTAAAATCCTTGACAGAATAAATGTTCTGAAACTACTTAAGTATGTTGATGTTCTTGACCGAGCAATAATGGCTGAGTCAAAACATTGAGGCACTGAAACAGACTGAAGTACCAACAACTGAATGGCGTGGTAAGAGACAGGGTTTTAAGTTCAAGAAAGGCAGAAACAACCCATTGAACAAAAAGCAAAATACGGGGTCAACAACTAGTTCCAACCAAGGAAATAGTTCCATACCGCCCTGTTCTGAATGTGGTAAGAAACATAAAGGGGTTTGTTATAAAATTTCAGGTGCTTGTTACAGGTGTGGCAAGGTGGGCCACATGGTTAAAGATTGCCCTTCCACTCCTCCGGGCAATAGTAAAGCTGTAGTTAGCGTCGCAGCATCAACTGCTGCACCAAAACCCAACCCTAAAACCACTAAAAAGGAGCCTATGAGGCAAGGCCGAGTGTTCCCACTCGTACCGGGAGACGTACAGAATACCGAGACCGTTGTGTCAGGTATACTCTCAATTTGTGCTCAAAATGCATATGTTCTGATTGATTCGGGGTCTACACATTCATATGTGTTGCATGCTTTTTCGCGAAAATTGAATAGACCACTAGAACCTATGAACTATTTGTTAGCTGTATCTTCACCTGTTGGAGGATCCATGACTTGTGCTTATATGTACCCTGCATGTGAGATTATTGTTGAATGCGCATTTATATATTGATTTACTGCCATTGAACATTGACCATTTTGATGTAATATTGGGAATGGACTGGTTAACAAAATATCATGCCACCATAGACTATGTAACAAAACAAGTTGTTTTTCGTCCACCTGGATTGCCCGAATTCGTGTTTAATGGAGTTGGAGTAGTACCTCCCCCATATCTGATTTCATCCATGAAAGCTTTTAAACTGATTAGAAAGGGGTGTAAGGGGTATCTATGTTCTGTATTGACTGTACCTACTGATGCTAACACTGATGTGAACAGTATTCCTATAGTCAGAGAATTCCCAGATATTTTTCCAGATGATTTGCCAGGGGATTTGATTGATAGGGAGATTGAGTTCACCATTGATGTGATTCCAGGTACACAGCCAGTATCTAAAGCTCCGTACAGAATAGCACCTACTGAACTGAAAGAATTGAAAATTCAGCTGCAAGAACTGTTAGATAAGAAGTTCATCAGGCCCAGTACTTCACCATGGGGTGCGCCAGTCTTATTTGTGAAAAAGAAAGACGGTTCACTGAGACTCTGCATTGACTACCGCGAACTGAACAAGGTAATAGTGAAAAATAAATATCCATTGCCTCGCATTGATAATTTATTTGACCAGTTACCGGGTGCCTAAGTGTTCTCCAAAATTGACCTTAGATCTGGATACCACCAGTTGAAAGTCAAGACAGGGGACATCGAAAAGACTGCCTTTCAAACGAGGTACGGACATTATGAATTCTTAGTTATGCCTTTCGGAGTTACCAATGCACCTGCTGCATTTATGGACCTTATGAATCGAATTTTCAAACCGTACCTTGATGACTTTATTGTTGTATTCATAGATGACATTTTAATTTATTCCAAAAGCACGGAAGAACACAAACATCATTTGAGAATTGCTTTGCAGACCCTAAGAGAACAGAAACTTTATGCAAAACGAACTAAATGTGAATTTTGGCTAGACAGTGTGATGTTTTTGGGACATGTGATCAGTAAGGATGGTATTACAGTTGACCCGCAGAAAATTGAAGCAGTAGTGAACTGGCCTAGACCGACAAATGTTACCGAAGTCCGAAGTTTTCTAGGCTTAGCCGGGTATTACAGAAGGTTTGTCAAAGATTTCTCCAAAATTGCCCTACCACTGACACAACTGACTCAGAAGGGGACATCATTTGACTGGACCGACCAGAGGGAATCAGCTTTTCAGGAGTTGAAAACTCGACTAGTGACTGCACCGATTCTCACCTTACCCTCAGGTACAGATGGTTATACTGTATATAGTGATGCTTCTTATAACGGTTTGGGATGTGTTTTAATACAGAATGGTAAAGTGATTGCGTATGCTTCTCGACAATTGAGACCACATGAAAAGAACTATCCGACCCATGACCTGGAACTTGATGTTGTAGTGTTACACTAAAGATTTGGTGTCACTACCTTTATGGGGCAACATGTGAGGTGTATACCGACCATAAGAGTTTGAAATACTTCTTCACACAGAAAGAACTGAACATGAGGCAGCGAAGATGGCTAGAACTGATAAAAGATTACGATCTGCAAATTCTGTACCATCCAGGAAAAGCTAACACCGTTGCTGATGCACTGAGCCAGAAATCAATTGGAAATTTAGCCTGTTTACTCACCGGGCAAAAAGAATTACTTTGTGACCTTGAAAGGTTTGAAGTTGAAATCGTTTTGCGTGAACAAAGTGGAACATTAGCTGCCATTTCTGCTCAACCGGCACTGATTGAGGAAATTAAAGAGAAACAGCAACAGGATGACTTCTTGAAGAAGATCATTGAAGAATGGGAATCCAAACCGAGGCCGGATTTCAAATTTGAGAATAATGTGTTGAAATTTCAGGGAAGATTATGTGTACCGAGTGATTCTGAACTGAAAAGAAGAATTCTGCAAGAGGGCCACAATTCGAAATTGTCTATCCATCCAGGAAATACGAAAATGTACCAAGACTTGAAACTGAATTTCTGGTGGCCGGGGATGAAGAAAGAAATTGCTGACTTTGTGTCAAAATGTCTTCATTGCCAACAAGTTAAAGCCGAACATCAACGACCCGCAGGCTTACTGCAACCCTTACCGATACCGGAGTGGAAATGGGAACATATCACTATGGATTTCATTGTTGGGTTACCTCGCTCCAGTAAAGGTATGGATTCAATTTGGGTTATTGTTGATAGACTGACTAAATCTACTCATTTCTTACCTGTCAAAACAATTCATAATGCGGACAAATTGGCTGTAATCTATATTGATGAGATTGCATGGAGTGCCTGTGTCCATTGTTTCTGATAGGGACTCGAAGTTTACATCGAGATTTTGGCAAAGCCTACAGACAGCATTGGGTACTGAACTGAGATTAAGTAGTGCCTTCCATCCTCACACAGATAGCCAGTCAAAAAGAACCATCCAGACTCTGGAAGATTTACTGCGGATGTGTGTTCTTAATTTCCAGGGAAATTAGGAAAGTCATCTACCTTTAGCTGAATTTGCCTACAATAACAGCTTCCATTCGAGCATTGGTATGGCGCCTTTCGAGGCTTTGTATGGCAGAAAATGTCGATCTCCGATTTGTGTAAACACCTCATTTTTGACCGTCCTCAAGACTTGGACATCACCGCTTGAACACCCGGTAATTATCCTTCTTTGTGTTTGTCTTGAGTTCTTGGAGGACTCGGCTACGCGCCTTGCCCCAGGATCTCTCAACTTGACTGTTTTGTGTCTGGTTTTTCACCAAACACTTGTGTTTTGCCTTGGAGGGGCAGGGAATGGCTTGTGGGCCATCCCCACACATCACCGGCCATGGCTTGAGGCCACCGGCTGTGTTTTGTTGCCACCGGCCAAATGTTTGGCCGGCCGGCACTATAGATGATCGACCGGTCATCTTTTTTGGTCAAATTGCTTTTTTGGCCGGCCGACCACTGTGCATCTGCTTTTGCAGATATTTTATGCTAGCTGGCATACACTTTGTTCCCCTCCATACACGTGTATGGAGGGATCTCCCTCTTAGCTAGCTTGTCTTGTAAGCTTGCAAGATTGAACATTCTATAAGAGGAGGCCTCTTCTCCCTCTTTTAGGTTAGACAAGATTTTCATAGAGAGCTCTGGTTTTAGGGTTTGAGTTGTGTATCTATCCTATATCTATATCTCTCTCTCTCTTGTATTTGTGTGTGTTTAGCCTTAGTATTGCACACAAACACCCACCATCACACCTTACCTTGATTGCTGAGGGGCCAGAGGTCTTTTCTTGAAGTTTTTAGACTGGTTTGGAGCCAAAGAAGCAGCTGGAGTGCTGTTCTTGAAAGAGGTCTTCAAGGGTAAGGACTTTACCTTTAAATACCCCATTTTTGCATAGCTTTTTTACCTATCTTGCAACTATTTTTAGGCTTTGCATATAACATATAAAAGTTCTATTTTTGAGTCCTTTAAATAGTTGTTTAAGAGTGTTTTGAGCTTTGAGGTTGTTTGACCCCTCTTAAGGCTTGTTTGGCCTTTGTTTTTGTGCTATTTTGGTGAGCTCCGGGACCATTGTGTTTGGGCCTCCTCACCACTGAAATCTTGAGGGATTTCAGTGGTGAGGATGGTGCTTTGAGGTCCCAAGAAGGAGAGGGCCACCCCCTCTCCTTGTTGTCCTTGAAAAGGGCTATTTTTGCCTCTTGAGGGAGCATCTAATTTAGGTTCATGTTGGCCATGCCTTAACTAATTTTTTATGCTTATTATGTCATAATATAGCTCTGTTTTTTTACTTGGTTTAGGTACACCATGCTTGCTTAGCATACATGCCTTGTAATGCCATGTTTAGGTCTTAACATGCTTTAGGTTTTGATCCTTGTTCTAGCATGATTTTGGCCAAGCTTTGTGAAGCTTTTGTGTTTGTTTTAGCATGCTTAAGTTCTATTTTTGGTTGTTTTGGTCAACCATAGCATGCTTAGTATAGCCACCTTGCATTTTGGCTTGTTAGCCTTAGGTGTGTGAGTGGGTAGCATGCATTACTTGCATTATTTCAGTGGTTTGGAACCAATTACCATGTTATTTCAGTCCTTATAACATGCTTGCATACTTGCATTTGATACTCCTTTGTTGCTTTAAACGATTGTTGCCTTATGCTCTATGAATGTGCTTCTTTGTATGCTTACATGTTTAAGCCACTTAGATGCCATCTAGGTGTTCCCTTAGCATTGTCTAGGTCTGCCTTGAACCTGTTTTAAGTCCTCTTGGCCTTGTGAGGCTTGGTTGACTTAGCCATGGTTTAAGTCTCCTTGGCTTGCCTCAAGTACTTGGACCAATTGCATGCCATGTTTGTCTTGTTTAAATTGGTTTGGCACCATCATTAACATGATTTCAGAGTTTACATTGCATGCTAATTGTCCATGTTTAGGCTCTTTTAAGTGTGCTTAAAGGTTGCTTGTTTGATGCTTAAGTGTTGGCCCATCAACATGTACATGTGTGTGTGTGTGTAGGCCCTCATTTCCATAGCATTGGCCACTGTTTTAGGCTTATTTGAGGGCTGCCTAAATTAGTTTAAGTCCACCCCTTTGCATGTTTTTGTATGCTCACCTTGTGTGTTGTTGCATACTAGTGTGTTGTTGCATGATTGAATGAAGTCACATGCTTGCTCGCATGCTTGAACATCCACATTGTGTCTTGCATACTTGTAGGTTACATTGCTTCATGCCTTACATGCTTCTTTACTTAGGTTGTGTGCCTAACCTACATTGCACATTGCATTGCCATGTTGCATACTAGCCTCCATACCTAGGATGCATTGCATTGGCATGCATGCTTCACCTCTTAAGTTGAGTATGATAGAGGTTGAGCCCCCTTTGTTTGATTATGTGCATTGCATTCCATATCGAAATGAATACTTGGTTTCTTGGGCCATCATGCATGAAAATGCACGATTGGTGGTCCGAGAATCGAGAACCATATCCCTTTGAGTCATGAATATGATAAGGGGTGTGATTGGTGCATACATTGCTTGAAATGCATTGCCATGCTATGTTTTGCCCTCTGCTGCTGTCAAAAACAGATTCTGCAGGAAGATTTGGCCGGCCGGCCATCTGCAGTGCCGACCGTCCATCCATAAGTGGCCGATGGATTAATTTGTGGCCGGTGACCATTCTCCATGGCCGGTGACCAATTCCCTCAGCCGGTGGTGTTCCACAGCATTCAGAGAAGCAACCCTGAGATTTGTGCAGTCTTCAGAGAAGGATAACAGTCAAAGCAGAGGCAACTTGTGCATGGCAGTGGCTTTCCGAGCGGAGCCGAGCGCGCATTGCATTGGGCCCTCTTACCGAGGCTGTTTACTACTTTCATTAGATTAGTTAATTTGTTAATTAATTAATTGATCTGTAATATTTAATTAGCTTGTAGGTTAATTAAATTGTATTATTCTTTCAGTCCCTCCGAGCGAGGGGCAAATTTGTAATAAGTGTGGGTGCGTGTGTGCATGTCTTCCAACCCTCACTTCTTTCTCCCTTTTACTTACCTGCTTTTGATGGTTAGTATTAGGACATGTTTACTTTAGCATACCTTATGCTATGCATACGTGCATCATTCATTAGTATTGCATGCACCGAGCTCAGCGCATCATGCTAACTGCATAAAGTATTTCAAATCTAACTTGAATACATGCTATCTGTGCATTTTCACATGTTATCCTTATATTAGCCGAGCCTATTCTAGATTGCATTCTGTATGCGTTGTATTAGCCACTTAACATGGACTTGGATCATGCATTGATTGCTAACATGTTCTTGTCTTGGCTCGGAGTACATTGTAAGTATTTTATGCTTTAGCATCTCGCATGAGTGTGAATGTTAACATGACAGCATACTTACCATGTGGCTAGCTGCTTATGTGATATAAACTGCCTGAATGCCCTGTGGGTGAAGGTTGGATTGTTTGAGTTGGAACAACTCATTGAAATCCGTGTTTTAGCCTACTTGCGAGTAGTAAATTTCAGACATTTTCCAAACAAACGGATATGCAATGCTTCGTTCCAAATTAGGCGATCTAGTCTATACTTTTGTGTTGTGCGCATCACATAGTAATTCTAGCTAATTAACTGGAATAAGAACACATAATGTTTTCAAAATCGGATATCATGGTTAATAGAGGCCGATCTTCGGATCGGGCGAGAGGGGGTGCTCATAGCTGACCTTCCCCAATCGTACCCAAGTTCCCGAGCCGAGGCAACTTTGGTGATGATGGACACGTGGCCTTTGGCACCGAGTCAGGGTTTCCTAAATTCCCCTATTAAAAAAATATTTAGGTGGCGACTTTGTATCTGGCAAAGCAGTCCATGTTTGGCACTTCTTTCAAAAATCTGTTTCTCAAAACGATTTGCCGGATTTGGACTCTTTGGTTCAGATTAAAAACCGTGACAAAACGAGTCCGAACTGTGGTAGCATAAGTCCCTCGGGGCGCGTCCACAATTTGCCGGGCAGAAGTTGGAGATGGGCCTTTGCTTGGGCCCGAAATTGTACATGAGACTACTGAAAAAGTGAAACTGATTCAACAGAGACTGAAAACTGCGCAAAGCCGACAGAAAAGTTATGCGGATGTTCGAAGGCGAGACAGAAAGTATGAAGTAGGTGATCATGTTTTTGTTAAAGTGACACCGATGAAAGGGCAGACCCATTTTGGGGTAAAAGGCAAGTTAGCGCCGAGGTATGTTGGACCGTATGAGATTATTGAGAAAATCAATCCGGTGACGTATCAAGTAGCGCTTCCTCCTGAAATGGAGCATATGCATAACGTGTTCCATATTTCAATGTTGAGGGATTACCTCCGGGATCCTTTCCATGTGATTGACCCTACCCGTGTAGCGCTAAGTGATTACTACACTTACGAAGAACGGCTCATTCAAATTGTGAACAGACGGATCAAGAAGTTAAGGAATAAAGAGATTCCATCATTGAAAGCTGACTGGCAAAACCATGGTGGCGTGTATGCCACTTGGGAAAGAGAAGACGATATGATCAAGAGATATCCTGAACTGTTCCTACTGAATCCTGTTTTCTTCCAGAATGAAGGTAATTCGAGTTTGGAGGACCAAACTCTTTATAAGGAGGGGAGACTGTGACAACCCTTACCACCGTTTACTGATAATACCACTGATTAGTGCTAATATATGATTAAGCATGTTAATTGACTGATTGATTGAAATTCTGAATGGATTGATTGAGTGTATTAGTTTAATTTCGTGTCTATCTGTTTGACTGCTAAATTATCTGTTCATGTTTTGTGTTTTAAACTGTAAGTTGAAGGCCTTATCGGCGGCCGAATCTGAAATTGATTAGTGTTTTATACTAATTAGAATTAATGTGATTTTATGATATATTTAATTCAAATGTGTTTTGGTATGATTAAATTAGATTAAATATTGATAAATTATAAGAGTTGGACTTATTTTCACATTTGCCACCTAGTGGACTTATCTAGGCAACCCCTCTCCACTTCATACATGTTGATACAACATTTCTTCAGCCCATTTCTTTGGCAAAACCGACTAGGAAGAGAGAATTAGAGAGAAGAAGTAACTTCAACCAAAATTGGCTTGGAGGCTTAGGAAAATTGAAGAATTCCTTGCATATTGAGCTTCTACACTTGAAATTGAGGACCTAAGATAGGATATTCATCATTTAATTTGTGAATCCAAGTTCTTTCTTGCATGGTTCATGGAAGTCTAGTGAGTTAAGTCTAGAATTGGCTTATTGTGTTGAATTATGAGTTAATCCATGCATGCACGTACATATTGTGAAGTTTTGAGGTTGTAGTTCATAAATTCCACATGCATGTTCATATCTTGAGCTTAGTCCATGAATTCATCTTGTTTTTGAGGCAATTGAGCTCATTTGAGCAAGTAATCGAAGCTTTGAATTTGATTAAACACATGCATGTTACGTTTGAAGTTGTTCTTGAAGTTTGGTTTGAAATTGGGTTTAATTGACTCACCTTTGGGCCTTGATTTTACAAATTGAGCTTTGAATCATGTTATATTATGAGTTTAAAAGTGTTTTTCCAGAAAATTGGCCCAAAAGGATCGAATTTGATGCATTAAAAGTTGATTTTGAGCTTGAGGTTCAAATCTGGAATTTCTAGATTTTGGACCCACGCTCGAGCGAGGAACTCCACGCTCAAGCGTACAATCTGAGATCATGCCGTCCACTCGAGCGAGAAAAGTAACGCTCGAGCGTAAAATGCGTGTATCTAGTACTTTGCATGAGTTTACAGTTTGCTCGAGCGAGAGAGTTCACGCTCGAGCGAGGACTTGTGTCTCACACTCAAGCAGAGATCGAGCGCCCGTCGAGCGTGAATTTTGAGCATCCAGTATTTTTACGGTAGCTTGCAGTCCGCTCGAGCGACGGAAGTCACGCTCGAGCGGAGATCCTTTGTCTGCATGTCCGCTCGAGCGTAGAAAGCCACGCTCGAGCGAGACCCCTGTTTTCTGAAAATTTTGAAAAGTGTTTATAAGTACATTTTTGCATCCTCTTTCCATCCTAGGCATTCCTAGGGCATGTTTAAGGCATCTTAATGAGGATATTGATATAGAACCAACACCAAGTCTAAGAGGGGACTAAGTCTTTGATTCCCAAGTATGTGACTTAGTGTGTGTTCATCCTGTAACTGTGTAGGGTTGGCATCCAAGGACGCGCACTAGCTTATCTGTAACCCAGAACTCTGTGAGTAACAATGTTGTAAAGATATGTTCAATTGAGATTATTTTCTGAACAAATGATTGTACTGCTTTATGAAATGACACTGTTTACCGAATGAATGTTTGTCCTATTTGTGAACTGTATTCGTGGCATCCATAGCAATTTACTGTTACTGAACTGTTACTGCTACTGTTACAGAGATCTCTATCGGTTCCCATGTCTGGAACCACTACTGTTTACTGATATGATGGCCATCAACTGACTGTTCGGTCTGTTAAGACCTACTGTACTGTTTGCTATTGAATGTACCACTTATGACTATTATGATCGAATAACTGTTATACTGATAAATGACTATTTTCAATACTGAAAGGGACATTCATTCTTAACCTCTTTACGCATATGTTATTCACTGGGTTTTAGCTCACTGTTTATATATATATATGTAGGTGTCCAGGCACCGAAACGAAGCTAGAAGCGT
The DNA here is from genome assembly GCA_036172215.1 of Camellia granthamiana. Classification (NCBI taxonomy): domain Eukaryota; kingdom Viridiplantae; phylum Streptophyta; class Magnoliopsida; order Ericales; family Theaceae; genus Camellia; species Camellia granthamiana. Next base: position 17,415,994 of record CM069905.1, on the reverse strand, counting down.
TGGGTCAAACTCCCTTTTGTCAAGCCAACCTTTGTGCCTCACTTCGAGGTTCCAGATCTGTTCAAGCTAAGGTTGTTCTTGGGGTGTCTCAGATTCACCCTAACTGTCTCTGTTATGCATAGAGTGAGTGATTTTTGTACCGTAATGTTCTAATTGGGATTAGGTCCCTGTCCTGGATGATTATATATGGATGTATATGTTACTGTTTATGTGGTATATGTATGAAAAGTCTTTTTGCATACAGAATGTCACAGCTCATTGGACATCTTCTATTTACTGTTTTGGCTTCCGCCAGCCCCTGAACTCTGTATTACTGTTTTATTGTTAAGCAGGCCTTCGGTAATCATCGGATTACTGGCCGGTTACGGTGCTAAACCCATAGGGGCGAGTTTGGGTCGTGACACTATGTTTGCCAACCACGTGGGGTACTGTATTGGTCGGATGAAACTTGCTTGTTGAAGTTTTTCAATCTCCTCCTTAATTTTCTCTTCGAGATTTGGATGATAATTTTCGAGTAGCTTGCTTGATTGGTTTGGAGTTTGGGAACACATCAAGATAATGGGAGACTAGGTCGGGATCTAGTCCGGGCATCTTCTTATATGACCAGGCAAAACACATCCGAGTATCGGGTTATCAACTTTAACAACTGCTCCCAGTTTTCTGAGCTAAGACTCGAACTTATGAATATCGACTTTGGAGTATCTTGCCCATCACTCAGATCCACTTCAATAAGTTGTTCGGGCTGAGGCCCATCTTGCATGCATTCTGGAGCCACTTCAAGCTTTATTATTATGTCATCATCAGGAGGCTCTTCTTTTGACTCGGAGTTGCCTGCTAAAGAAACCGACTCCCCGCGCCTTCATAAATAATATACCATCTTGCCTCAAGCTCGGACTTTCATTACTTTCCGAGGAATAGACGAACTTTCTGGTCGAGGCATCGTCCGCTTACTTGATTCTACCTTTGGCTCCTCATCATCTTTGATATCCTTCCAACGAAGAATTTTGACCCTCCGAGGCTTAGAGGTGGTGGGACTTTCTTCAATAAACGATTCGATGAAGTAGATGACATCAAAATAATAGGCTTCATGAGTTTTGAAAGGCCTTTCTGTAGCCTGAATTGTCACCGTCTTTTTTCCCATTTAGCCTTAACATACTGATGATAACTCGATGGTACAGCTCCATATCTATGCATCCAGTCCCTCCCTAGAATGATGTGATAGTTTACCTCGGAGACAATAATACATAACTTGGTGTCTGAGCAAATCTCTCTGACAGCTAAATCAACTGTTACGCATCCTATAGGTAACTCTCCTTTCTCCACCAAAGCCAGTGATGACTATCGACTGCTTCACAATGCGCTCTTCAGAGATTCCGACCTTCTCTAGAGTAGCGCGGGTCATAATGTTGATAGAGGCTCCACTGTCTAGAAATGCCTTTTTGAACTCAACCTCGTTAATATAAGCAGTCACATAAAGTGGGCGGTTGTGAGAAAATGGATACTTCCGATCTATCTCGGAGAACGTACTGGCACTAGATTGCTCTTTTTGCCTTCCTCGAGACGGATCCTTCAGTCGACATGCATTCCTCATGGTGTGCCTCGACTATATTGATGATAGCCTTGGTGATTTCTGTTTGTGCCTCCCTAGAAAGTCCAAGTTAGTCGAAGAATTGCTTAAACTTTACACAGTCTTGCAGGGTTTTGGCGTAGCAATCCGGATCTTTCTCCACTCTTTGAGGCTCATAGTTAACCATCTCCTCAGTCTCTTCAAAACAAGATGCCACATAAACATGGTGTCCTCTTTGTCCGTAGTATTCTTCTCCTTCTTCTGGATCGAAGGGACCTTCGACATGAGCCATAAAGGCTCTGCCCTCTAGATCGAGAGCACTTTCATAATAAACTTGTTCACCCTCGAGCTCGAAGGTGTCGTCCGAATAACAATCGTCGTCATCAAGATTGGCGATAGCCTCAATCATCAGGCCTTTATATGATATCATAGCAACATTCTTGCCATTGTCTTGGTGTTAAGGATATGGTTATTCTCGGATGTCTTGAGTCCCTTGTTTTTTGAACCTCAATTCGTATGCCTTAACTTTATCTCTGAAGATTTTCCTGAGAGTCTAACACTTCTCTATCGGATGTTTCAATGTGTGATGATAGACTCAAAACTCGGGGCTCTCGCGGTCCTTCTTTGATGAAATTTCCTCGACATAAGGCAATTTAGCTCTCTGTCGGCCACCCATTCTTTAACTAAAGCCTTTACCTCCTCGATTCCACATGGATAAGAAACATAGCCCTTTTCACTACTATATTGCTTCCTCTTCTGGCCTTTATGACCCCCTCCTTGTGACTTTCGGGTGTCTGGGGCAGAGGCAGCAACAACAATATAGGTCCACGAGACGATTTGAATCTTGTAACTGGCCTTAAATCCGGACCCCTGAGCCTGAGAAGTGCTAATGTTTTGAGTTGCTTCTATATAGTGCTGAGAAGGTGGGTAACTCTTCTCTACAACTTCATGACAATCTACCGCCTTGTCTTTAAACCTTTTGAGGTAATCAAGGATGTCCTTACTTTCTCGTTGCTTTTCCTTAGACAATGTAAGTGTGGTCACCTTCTCCGCCACTTGAAAGAACTTAGAGTGGAATTTGATAACCATTTCCTCCAAACTTCGGATAGAGTTTGGTGTCAAATTAACATACCAACTATATGCTCGGTCAATGAGGGACTTAGAGAACTCTCTTAGTTGAAAGACGTGGTTTGAACCATGAATGCCTAGAGTCTCGATGAACCACACAACATGTTCTCGAGCATTTCTTTGTTTGCTATCAAATTTGATGAACTTCGGCACAGTATACCCTTCAAGATATGGATAGCTTAGCATCTCAATAGAGTATGGTTGCTTGACATACAGGTCGGGTAAAGAGGGTAAAGTCCTCTTGCCCTGTTCGATATCGAACATAACTTGCACATTGGCAAGAGTGAGAAACTGTTGAGGGAGAGAGTTTGATGGTGACATTCTCGAAACTTGGCTTATGGACCCGAAGACTGAGCTAGGAGCGGCTTGGCCATTCTGGTGTTGAGAATTCATCATTGGTGAAGACACTTGACGATACTGGCCATCAGCACCTATGAACAAGCCAGTTGGTGATGGTACATTGAATTAAGGCCCATAAAAGTCCACCACACGGCGCAAATATACCGGGTTAGGCTTGCAAATTTGTTGTCGGCATCAAAGGAGGCCCGCTCTGTACTTGATTAACATTTACTGGTGCTGACAGAGCTCCTTTTTCTGCCATCATGCCCTTTATATTTGTCTGGATACCAACAGTTACCAGAGTGCCATTCATTACACTAGAACCTTCCCTAGTCACCATTGGATCTTGGCTTGGCACGCTATGGAGCTTGGGGCATGGGCAAACTGCTGCCGCCTACTGTGGTTTGAGTATGTGTTGCTGCTGTTATGTTGCCATAAGCCACAGGCTGACTGGGGCCTACTTCTCATTGGGTTTGATTTTACACTCAGACGGGGATAACTCCACCGCCAGTTTGATTTCCGTTTGGCACCGGTGCAAAATTAGAACTCATCACCAACATGGTGTGAGTGAGATTTTGAAGAGTGGTAAGAATCTCTTGCTGAGTTTTTTGAACTCCTTGAATGGCTTCGAGTAAAAGTGGTTGATCTGGAGCCATGGTCCTATCATCGCCACCATTAGAGGATCCTTGTTGGTGAACTTCATCTTCTCTCGCCATTCTTGCTGGAGTTGTGTGGGTTCCGGAACTCATTGAGACCATTAACCAATCCGTCTCCCTAGTGAAGTCGCCAAATGTATGAGGGGTTCAAGAACGTTATTGGAAAATTCGAAGATCTTTGAAGAAGACTCTAATTCTTTTAGAAATAATGAGAGGCTTAGATTCTTCAATAGTCATAATTAAGAACACAAAAGCAAAGAGATGATAGAGATAAGAGATTGGGTAAAGAAGAAGGTAAAGTAGTTAGAAAGAGAATAATGGCAAGGCTCTCACATGAATCTCCCACGGATCTCCCACTTCCACCCTCAAGATTGATAATAGAAAAAAGGAAATTAGCTCTTTCGCAAGAGTTATTTCTCCCAAATCTATCCCTTATAAAGCTATGGGTGGGTGCTATTTATAGGTACTTCATGATGTAAGATGGAGCCCATGTGCAAGGCACATGAGGAATATTCTCTCTAACCACCTTGTCTGAGGAGGTGACCTCTCCGAGGATGAGGAAAACCCCGAAGAGAAAATCAATCTCTCAGCGAACCTTTCTTCTTAGCCATACCTAACCAATGATCCCCAATCATCCCAAAGGGTCAGGGGTAGTCCCAGAGGACGCCCTGCTGTAAAAGGGTCAAGGGTAGTTCAAGAGAACGCACTGCCGCAAATATTACCAAGTCTTAGAGACCCCCTAGATTGTGCCACCTCGACTCAGGTATAGGCTAGTTTAACTGAAGAATGAATTTATCTTCACTCACTGTCCTCAGGATCAAGTCCTTTGTTCGGACTCCATTACGCCCATGGTTCTGGTGCGTAGATCCTGGAAAGTTCCGAGCCTGCAAGTGTTCTAGGACTCATTAACTGAGCAACTTCTAGATTGCGATTGAATCTGTTCAAAGCCCAAGTGCCTCGAATCTCTAGGCTTGCTCAATACCCTTTCGAGTCCAGGCCTGAGTAAGTCTCTAAATTCGTGGATCCAAATCCTTTCAAGGCTTAAAGCAATTCGGCCCGTTTGATGGCGACCAATCCTGGCCCACCAATCTCGGACTTGCGATAAATTCGGGCCCACCAATCTTAGACTATCTGATTGGGCCTAATTAAGTTAGTAGGCTCAAGTTAGCTCTTCTTACACTACTAAAATAGCCAACTTTCCAAACACCCACTATATAGTATATAATTTACAAGGGAGATATTTCTTTCCGGCCTATAGGATTAAACGTACTATTAGATTTGTGGGGTTCATCACGAGTCACATTTCAATAATTTGTACTGTTCAATGTGTAAAGCTCGTTGAGCTCTTTACAACTGCAAAAAATTACATTAATTAGATATTGGTAGTCCCTTAATCGGAACACATTTTCGTCAATGGTAAAGTAAATTGTTAATAAAAATGTGTTCCAATCAAGGGGCTACCGATATCCGATTAACGTAATTTTTTACATGCATAAAAATATCTTATTAACTTTTTAATTTATTTCATATTTTTATAATTATTTTAACCCAAATATAATATGCCAAATGAGCACTTCGAACACTAATCTACATTACTACACAACAATTTCAACTCATAAATATATATATATATATATATATGGATTTCTATTATTTTAAACATTGGGGGAGAATTCAAATAAGTCATAGTTGAGGTATTTAGCCCTTGTTTGGGAATGTTTAAAATAACTAAATAAGTATAAAAAGATAAAATAGATTAATTTAGCATAGTATGAAATATCACATTTAAATTATAATTATTTTATATTTTCTTTTACAATTACCACATTCAAACTCACACAAGAAAAAATGAAATAAAAAAATAATTCTAAATGGAACTAATTTAGCCAAGCTAAATTAGCTAAAAAACTAAAAAACCAAACTAGTCTATTTTGGCAATTGGGTTAAAAGTCAAAAAGTTGGTTTTTTAGTTTTTTTAAACCTCGTTTGGGAACAGGTTTTTTTTATTGATTATTTTGGAAAGATGATTAAAACTAACTTTTTAATTTTTTTTTTAAATGTGTAAAAATGTGAGAGCTGATGTGACAAAAAAATGGATTAAAAGTTAAAAGATGGCTTTTAATCATCTTCCCAAAGTAAAATTTTTTTAACTTTTTACGAAAAGATGTACAGAAAAATAAATATAGTGATGTGATAACTTATAGTGACTTTTTTATTTTTTAACTAAAGCATATAGTTGACAAATGAGGAGGTCACATCACCTCTCTATTTTTTATATATATTTTCAAAAAAAATATAAAAAAATTAAAAAAATTAACTTTTAACCTACATTCTAAATTAATTTAATTCATTCTGAACGAAGACTTATTGTAATATTTAATTAAAAAAATAATTAAAATATAAAAAGATCTTTAAAAAGAAATGAAAATGAAGAGATATTTTTGTTCAGATATTTTTTCTGAAATTAGTTTATATTTTAATTAATTTATTTTTATTTTTTAAATACATTTAAATTAATTGCATGCAAAAAAAATATATATATAACAAAAAAAATCATTAAAAATAAACAAAAACCCATTTAAAAACAATTTTTTAAAAATCAAACCAAACTCTTCTACTCTCTCTCCCTCTCAAATTACAGAGCAGAGAGAGATAGGGAGACAGAGACTTTGGGAACTGTGCTCTGAAGCAGAGAGAGAGTACTCAAGGCCCACTGCGGTGATTGCCCAGTCTTCTTCATCCCCACAACTCTCTATACTATAGGACAGCTAGGTTTTTTTTCTCTCCTCGATACACGAAACCGTTCTTCAGTGTATTGTCAGTCATTGACACTATCTACAGATCTTCGGGTAAATAACGTGCGTTTCGTATTCTCATCTCAGAATCATCATCAATCAGTCCTTTATACTTTTGTCTTCTTCGCTTTTTCTTCTTTTGTTTGTTTGTTTTTTTTTTTTTTATATATCGGAGAGAGAGAGAGTCCATTGATTTCTGGTGTGAGTAGAGCTTTCTCTTCTTCTTTGTTTGTTTATGATGAAATTTTATTTTCTGGGTAATTCTTAGTTTAGTTTTTTACAATGTGGGTTCGAGTTATCTTGGCTTTTCATACGAATATATATAAATTTATCTGTGTCTGCTGTAAATGCTTGTTTGATTTAAATCTTTTCTGAAGTTTATGGTTTCTGTTGAGCTAATGTTAAGAAAATATGAAAGATTGGAAGCATTTTAGAGGTCACAACTACCCATTTCAATGCTTTTTTGTTTTAAATCCGTCATGAACTTTATGGTTCTGTTGAGCTAATGTAGAGAAAATATGAAGATTAAAAGCATTTTAGAGGTCAGAAGAGAACTACCCATTTCAATGCTTGCTTGTTGTAAATCTGCCCTGAGCTTTATGGTTTCTGTTGGGCTAATATTAAGAAAATATGAAGATTGAAAGCATTTTTAGAGGTCAGAACTACCCATTTCACTGGTCTGATGTGTCTTCTTTTTTCTTTTTTTTTTCTTTTTTTTTTGTGCCCAATGTATTTTATTTTTGTGCACATTAGGTGATTTTTTCTTTTTTGGGGTCGGCTAATATTTTCTGTCTTTTTCTAATATTTTCTCTTTGTCTTTTTCTGCTATTTTTTTCTAATTAATGTTGAAAATTTGAAAAAAGTAGCTTGGGTGGTATTGTTGAATTTTATGATAATGTGATGAGCACCTCACTTTGCTTTAATTTGCAAAAATATATTCTGTTTATAGCATAATACGGGTTGGTTTGTGTTTGATCTGTATTAAATCATCAGTTAACTTTGATTTTGATTCCCATTTTAGGGACTAATTGACCCTGTTTACACCCTGAACATTAATTTATTTTTTCATAACTAGGGCAATCCTAAAAGGTGTAGTATAATATGGGATATTATTGTCATTCATTTCACTTTCTAAGTATTGGAGTAAAAGGGAAGTCTAAAGATGGCTTGTGTTGTGATGTGTACAAGTCTCCTTTGATTGCTACTTTCTTTCTGTTGTTGTTCTTTGTGGTGGGTATGGTTGGTGAAAGTGGAATTAGTTTCTCTGGAGTTTCTTTGAAGGGACTTTTATTGTATTTTGGTTTGGTTTGGTTTGGTTTCGTTTGGTTTGGCTTAAATTCTGAATACCTATTAGAGGTTGAATGTCTTTCATAAACCAAATTATTTTTATCTGCTCTACATGTATATAAGATGGTTCTTTTTCAGCCAAGAATTTATCTGAACTGTTGCAGGTGTTGTGGGTCAGGTGGGGCTTTTGAGTAGAGTGCATTTTTTTTTCTTACTGAGTCTCGAGGAAACTAAATATGCAAACACCAAAAGCAAGGTATATTTATCATTCACTTGCATGAATTTGTGGCATTATGTTCTTACATTTTACACAGCTGCTTCTGGAGCAATTTATGTCTAATTGAATTTTGCATGCTTTATTTCATCAAGAAAATGGGTGAGAACCAACCAGATTGACAGTAAATGCTGTATAAACATGTTTCATCAAAATTTTGTGGTGGGCTTGTGTCCTTGCCCATATTGTTACCTTCTTCATTGTATTTATTTATTTTTTTAAAGAAATTAGTATGATGGACCTGTTCAAATGACCAACCCAACCCGTGCTTCTTTGGATAGGTCCAGTCTATTAACAGTTTTTGAACATTAGTGGTTGTAAATGTCAGTTTTGCTTACTTCATTTGTTGTCCTGATTCCAACTTCTTGTGGGTGATAACTCAACAAGGGCTGAGTAGTTGTAACATGCACACACACACACACACACACCCACGCACGCACACAAAAAATCAGAAAATAGTGAAATAATTATGAAGAATGACAATTTGGACAATAGAAACAGCAGTATGTTTGGTGTGATATGATCTGGAAATCTACCTCATGGTCTATGGTCTATACATGAAGTTTCTAAAATCACTATATGGTTAGCAGCTTTCTTCTTTCAATATTATCAAATTATTTAGCCACAGGAATTTTATTGTGATAAAATCTTTTTAGTTTAGTAATAGTTGATATTGCAATTATATAATTTAAGTAACAACTTGAAAATTGATGAGACCTTTTGTTGAAACCAGTTTGCTGTACTCGTCTTAAATTGTATCTTTTCAACGCCCTGATAAATTGTATTTTGTCCTTACTTTTGGGAGCAGAACTAGCTCTTTGGAGGTGCCTCAGAGGACATCTCCTGTGACTCCTCGAACTGCTCATCAGTTAAAGGCGATGGGATCAGATTCTGACTCAGTCCCCTCACCAACTCCAGCAAGCAGGACAGCTAAAGACAGAAGCCCTAAAGTTGTAGAGCGCAAATCACCCAGAAGTCCCATGTCTGAGGTATTCTACGAGAACTTGCCACCTGAGCCACTTCATTTTCATGGCAATGAAGTAGTGCTGATAACCTACAGAATCTTTTCCAGCTGTTGACAATCTTATTGATGATGCTTATCAATTTGGCTCTATTCAGAGATTCTAGGTTCAATTTTTTCACATATTTTAGCGTTGTTAACATTAAGCATTGAAGGCACTTGTTTTCTAGCTGCATTCAGAAATAGGCATTTAGGCCCATGTGCTAAAAGAGCAACTAAAAAAAAAAGGCAACTTTCCCACTAACAAAAAATTAACTTTTTTAGCACTTACCAAATGCATCAACTTTTTTTAGATTTTTTTTTTTAAAAAAAAAAAAAAGGAGAAATTTGTGCAAGAATTGTTTTTTCTGAGGATGATTATGTTGGAAAATATATGTGGCCAAGTAGGGTTAAATTCTCTTCATGTTGGTAATGGGCTTTCACTCACCTAATACAGCCAGATCTTTTGTGGTCATTTTACTGGTTTTTGAATCACAAATGGAAGGTTAAGAAGATATTGATAGATCAAGTTAATGCAATCTCAGAACTTTTTATCTGAACAAAAGGGTGCTTTAATGTCTAATGTTCAGTGTAGCTTGTTAGTCACACTCATTTGCTAACTCAACCTGTTGGATTGAGGCAGTATGAGATTTATACTATGTATGTTACTCTAATGTGTGTTCACATCTGTCATTTAAATTATTTAATCATATTCCACTTTGATCATCTTTTTAGACATAGTCATAGACATTCCTGGTTATAGATTTAGGGAGGGATTTGCGAATGGAAAGGGAAAGTGAATGAAATATGAACTCTTTTCTCTCTTTTTCTTTTTTTTGCTTTTCTTTTCCTTTGCAAATCCCTTGCCAAATCCATGATCCAACACAGCTTAAGTTTTTTGCTTATATATACTGTTGCCACAATTTTAGTCACGATAGTATGCTGCTGACCCATCTAATACTGTGCCCCTTTTTTTTGTGAGCTTCAGAGAAAGAGGCCAAGCAAAGTGTCTGAATTGGAATCTCAGCTTGCTCAGCTCCAGGATGAACTGAAGAAGGCAAAGGACCAGCTGAGCTCATCCGAGTCATGGAAGAAGCAGGCCCAGCAAGAGGCTGAAGAGGCCAAGAAGCAGTTGGCAGACATGTCAGCAAAGCTCGAGGAATCCCAACAGCAGCTGATGGATCTTTCTTCTTCTGAGGAAGCTCGGGTCCAAGATCTCTGTAAGATCTCCCAGGAGCGAGATCGAGCATGGCAGTCTGAACTTGAGGCAGTCCAGAAGCAGCACTCAATGGATTCTGCTGCCTTCACTTCTGCTATGAATGAGATTCAGAAGCTCAAGAGCCAGATGGAACGTGTGTCCGAATCTGAAGCTGCCCAGGCTAGGCATGCTGAATCAGCACATGCTGAGATACAGAATTTAAGAGTCGAACTCACCGCAACTCTCTCGCTGGTTGAGGAATTGAAAACCCAACTCAGTGATTGCAAAGAATCTGAAACTCAGGCCTTAGAAGCTGCCAGTAAAATGCAAATGCAATTGGAAATGGCAAAGATAAATGAAGAGGAGCTCAAATCCAAAGGTCTTAAAGCCATGGAAGCTTACAAATCATTGTCTGTGGAGTTGGAGCAATCGAAAGCTCGAGTAAATTTATTGGAGGAACATGTTAGCAAACTCTCTTCATGCAATGTTGAAGAACCTCAGGAAAATGGAGAACATGAGGATTCAGACCAGCTCAAAGCAGAGCTTGATCAATTGAAAACTGAAGTAGGACAATTAAGATCTGCATTGGATGAGGCCGAGAGAAGATACCAGGAGGAATATATTCAAAGCACATTACAGATTCGAAGTGCTTATGAACTAGTGGAGCACACAAAAGCAGACTCATCTCTAAGAGAAGCTGAGTTGGAATCGAAGTTGAAGAAGCTGAACGCTGAGATCGAAGATTTGAAAGCCAACCTAACAGCCAATGAAACTAAATTGCAGAGTATTTCTGAGGAGAATGAAGTGCTGAATCAAAAGATTGAGAAAAACCAGTTGAGTGAAAGAGAACCTAAATTGGAAATGGAGCTGAAGAAGCTTGAGGTAGATTTGGCTGATCTAAAGGCGAGTTTGTTGGATAAAGAGAACGAGTTACGAAGTATAACTGAGGAAAGTGAGACCCTGAAGTTGGAAATCACAAAAAGGGAGATGGAGAGTACTAAAGTGAATGATGAGGCCCTCGCTTCAGCTGAATCAGCTAGGGCTGCAGAGCATGAAGCTCTAATGAAGCTACGGTTTGTAACGGAGGAAGCAGAGAAAAGTAGCAGAAAAGCCGCTCACGTTACTGAACAGCTCAATGCAGCACAAGCCGCGAATTCAGAGATGGAAGCCGAGCTGAGGAGATTGAAAGTGCAGTCAGACCAGTGGAGGAAGGCAGCCGAGGCAGCTGCAGCTATGCTTTCAACTGGGAATAATAATGGTAAATTTGTGGAGAGAACTGGGTCACTTGACAACAACTACCATACCATCGGTGGAAAGCTTGGTTCGCCTTTCTTGGAAGACATGGACGATGAATCACCCAAGAAGAAAAATGTTAACATGTTGAAGAAGATCGGTATCCTGCTGAAGAAGGGCCAGAAGTAGATGCATTTTTTGGCAGGTTGCAATTTTTTATTTTTTGGTCACTGATTGTTTTCTTGGCTTTGTTCATGTGATATTCGCTCATAAAATCTTCTCTAACAGGTATTTGGTGGCCGCGGGACGGGAATTTGCTAGGAAAATACCCCCTTTTTTTCGCAGACTTTTTGTATAGTAGTTATCTGGAAATTGGATGAACATGGACTCCCATTGTTTCCATTTTGTTTCACCTGCCTTGTGTGGTAGGTTTTGATGGACACCTCAAGTATTTGTAATCTTTTACAGTTGCAACTTTCAGTTTATGGTAAGGTATTTGGTCTGCGATGCTGATTATGGGGAAAATTATGGATGCTATCAAGTGTAAGGGTTTTTTTTTTTTTTTTTAACCCTAAACCACAGTGGTTTGAAATATTATTTTCCAAATCTATGCAGTTTTTAACTTATTCCTAAACCCAAGTGGCGTGGTTAAGTTGTGTTTTGAAAATACAATAATGAACACAAATTTCATCAATTGGTCCTTCAGTTTTTGAGTTGAGTTAAAACAGAAAAGATAGAGAGAAAAAATGTCAAGAAATTTACCTTGAATTGTGTTGTGCAGTCTAAATTTAATTATTGTATAATGGGATCTACACTTGGAATGAATATTAACCACAAAATGCTTATTATTTTTCTAGATAAAATTTCTATGTTAATACATTTGGGTGTGCACAAAATAGGATACAGACCAATTGAGCTTGGTATAAAAAATCTTGATCTTGTTAACTAATGCAAAAATGCTAGACTTTAAATAAATTATCAAATATTCATATAAATATTATATAAAATATTCAATAATTCATCTAAGATCCTTAACATTGCTCTAACTATTGCCCAACATGCTTACAATTACCTCTTATAAAATGTAGTTGATGAGTGCATGAATATTTAATGGGAGTGTAATTTCCTATTTATCCCTATTGCACTTTATATTTTAAAAGGGTAAATTCAATTAATCCTTTTAATTATACCAAAATTATAGGATTTTTTTGTATTTTTTCTAAACCTTAAATGTAAATTACAAATGACACAAAAATACAATGGTGAATAAGGAAAATATATATTTCAATGTAAAATAAATAAAAATATCATTTTTTATACCTATGACTCACCAATTATTGATAAAAATGGGTTAAATGTTTTGTAGTCTAGAGAGGTTTATAGATTGGGTACAATCACCAAATAAAGTCCAATGATTAGGATGTACGATTTCTCAATTATGAAATCATACAAATTAAACATGGTCTCTTCAACTATAAAAATCATACATATTGGGCACCTGTTTTGAAAATCGTACAAATATACCCGTTTGGAGGTGGTACGGAGGGAGTAAGCAAGAGTGAAAACAAATAATTTTATAAATAAGAAAAGTATATTTTATAATAATTTAGAACGTGTGTAAATAACCCATAAAAATATATGATGCCATATACATTTTAGTTGAGTTAATTTGGGCCTTATATATGTAATACGGCCCAATCTGAATACATTGGGTGGGCCTAAACTGCCCATCTTCAACAGATCCAGCTTTCTCAAAATCCAATCTCTTTCTTTATATATACCCACTCCTCACTACATTTCTAGGGTTAGGGTTTTGCTTTCGCCTTCAGTACACCTGCTTGGTCGTCCTCGCACTCCAATCTCACCTCTCAAGCCCTAGTCTCAGTCGAAGACCTTCTCTTTCAGAAGCCATGGGGTATGATCACTCGCTCTGATCTCTCTATATACGTGTATAAATTTGTAACTTTTGGATTTGAACATAAAGCTGTTCTTTTTTCTTTTTCTTTTTTCTTTTTTTTTTCCCCCAGTATATTGGTTGTGTTTATGAGCTTAGACTAAGCTTATTCTTGTTCAGATTATGGGTTATAGATTTTGTTTTCTTGAAGTATATGTTTGGTGCGGTGGAAACTTAAATAGAAAAGAAAGGAAAATTAAAACCTTGAATGAAAATATACTGACCATTGATTTACGTGTAAGTAAATGTAAATTCAATGATTAAAAAGTTTATAGTTTTCAGTTCTCAGCTTTCTGTCAGCAACAAAACATAGTGGGAAATTACATCTGGGCCGAGTTTGGATCTTGGATTTGTTGGAAACGTAAAGGGAATGAAAATTGAAAAAAAGAAGTTCATATTAAGTTGGCTTTTTCCTTTCCTTGGTAAATCACTTCACAAATACAAGATCTATATATTGGATTAGAAAATAAAGTGGAAGTTCCCTGTTTAAAATTTAACAGATAGCACTCAGATATTCAATTTGCTTTTGGAAGGTGTTGAATGACCTTATTTGAACCATGTGTGTTTTGGTGATTTCTTTGGCGTGAATCTCTTTCAAAGACGGGAGTTTTTCTCTTATGAAAAAACATTATAATCTGTGGTTTGGTTGGAAATTGAATTTTTTGAAGTATGCATTAAAATTAACAAAGCTTACATAGTTGCTTCTTGGCAATGACCCTCACTGTGTATTTCAAATGGTGTTCGATACCTTATAAAATTAAATAAATAAGTAAAATAGATATTTGATATTTTACATTATTCTCTGCTTTGTGCTAAGCTTTAAACCAATATATAGATGAACTTGATGTTTCTTAGACCTAGTAAAAAAAACAAAGAAAAGCTTTAATTTTAATTTCAAATGAAAAATTAATTGTAAGTTTTCACTTGAGATTAGAGCAGTTAATGACCACAACAAAAAGAAACTTGCGTAATTGTAAAATGGTGGATATAAATAAGCAAATTTAGATCATCTTGCTAAGATGTTTCTAAGCAACCAAACATGGCATAGTTACTTCTCTAGTTGGCGTTATAAGCTCCTTTCCAGTTGAATGGCTTTGGAACCTGAAAATTTTGCATATCACAGGAAGACACGTGGTATGGGAGCTGGTCGCAAACTGAAGTCCCATCGCAGAAGGCAAAGGTGGGCTGACAAGGCATACAAGAAGTCCCATCTTGGCAATGAATGGAAGAAGCCTTTTGCTGGGTCTTCCATGCCAAAGGCATTGTCCTCGAGAAGATGTATGCCTTTTCTAATATGCTTTCATTTACCTCCTTTTTATTAAATGTTCATTTGTGGTTATTGCATTTAGTATTAGACCTGACTAATGGCCAACTGACATTTACAGTGGTATTGAGGCTAAGCAGCCAAACTCTGCTATCCGAAAATGTGCTAGGGTTCAACTGATAAAAAATGGGAAGAAGATTGCAGCAATTTGTCCCAAACGACGGTTGCTTAAACTACATTGAAGAGAATGTAAGTATTCTTCAAAAAGCTTGGGATGATCATTTTCCAGTCATCCTTGGTGACTTAACCTTAAACATTTCTTGTTGTAGGATGAGGTGTTGATTGCTGGATTTGGCCGTAAGGGGCATGCTGTCGGAGACATTCCTGGTGTCAGATTCAAGGTCGTGAAGGTATCTGGTGTCTCCCTTCTGGCTCTCTTCAAGGAGAAGAAAGAGAAGCCAAGGTCTTAGTTTTGTGCACGGAGATTGTCTATTTCTGTCTTTTGGTAGTTTTGTTGGAAGTATTGGAATGGTACTCTAGATTGTTTGAGCAGGATTTTGTTTACAAAACTTATTATCAATTTTCCAGTTATTGTATTGGCATTACATTTTTACCTTCAATTATTATCCCCCACAACTCTTCTATATTACCTCTCTTAACGGGTGTCAATTTATATTATATTCTGTGGTGCATGCCTTTACATAGAAATGTAGTTGGTACGTGGGATGATACTCTGTTAAACAGACTTAGGGTATGGTTTTTTCATGCAGATCATGAAATGAGTCCCTTCTATTATTTAATTAATAGGATTGATTACATGGCCTGAAGTTTCTTCACAAACTTTGGTGGCCTTGTAGACTCTATTTAATTCTTGTTAGGTCTTCCTTTGGGCCTGGGTATTTACTAGGCCCCCCTGGATGAAACTAGCCTTCGTCATTGTGTTACCTAGCAAGCGTGCAAGGAAAACAGCTTGGTATGTGATTGCATCAAGTTTGTGAGAGATTTCGGCACTATTGAATATTCTTTAAATAATGAGATGGCATTTCAATGGTTGAAATGCTGGTTGGCATTGACTGAGTAACGTGTGGCTCTGTTTTGTGATTTGCATTCTGACAGCTAGTTTTAAGTGGTGGAGATTGCATAATGGTTTTGGGGTTTTTTTTTTAGCTTTTTCTTTTTTCTGGTAGCCGTGTTGTGAATTTACTGATCCAATATGTGATGGTTATGGTCCATTTTTTCAATAGCTTTTTATCCGAATTGTAGGTATCCGACGTGATTTTTTTTGTTTTTTTGTTTTTTTTTTTTGTAACCTTTTTCTTC
This sequence comes from Camellia granthamiana, assembly GCA_036172215.1. Classification (NCBI taxonomy): domain Eukaryota; kingdom Viridiplantae; phylum Streptophyta; class Magnoliopsida; order Ericales; family Theaceae; genus Camellia; species Camellia granthamiana. The sequence goes on along the minus strand of CM069905.1, from coordinate 17,399,979 downwards.
ACCCCCTAGTAGTTTATGGGTGGTTTTGAAGTGAATTTGTTAGTAGATTGTGTTTGAATCTTGAATTTGTGAGTAGAAAAAAAAGAAAAAATGAAGGGAAAAATTAAAAATCTTGTAGCCTTGAGCATCTTGTTTTTTTTTTTTTTTTTAAACAAGTGGTTTAAATTAAGAGGGAAAATGAAGTGAAATGGAAATGAAAATGAAATGGATGGTATCTTCACCTTCTTGTTTGATTAGACTAATTATAGGATGTGTTGGTATGACTGGAATGTTTCCTAATCAAATCCATAATTTTTGTAGTTGTATTTTGTGAGTCAGAGACTTATCTTCCAAAACATCCAAATTCAAACAAGCACTTTAGGAAATATTTTGGAAAAACTACAATTCAGTAGAAAGTGTGACAAATATTTATTAGAATGTGAGAATCTTAGAGCTCATTTGGTAACAAGATAAATAAATTACTTATTGATTTATTTGAGTTGTATTGCTTTTCTATTTTTTTACGCGTCTTCTCGTAACAAGTCATACTCAAAACTTTTATTGTGTTGTTTTACACAGTTGCACCTCCACGTTTTCATACTTATTTTTTTATCATGCAAGCTAATTTGTAATTTTCACAAATATTTTCATGTCATTCAGACTATACCTATGTGTGGAAAGTAAACAGTACAAAAACATGAGATGAATAAAAATTAGAAAAATTAATTGCAAAACAATATTGGACAAGTCTATCTCACAAACGAGACCACAAATCTCACTTGCACCAAACACATGCGTCGCTTAAACTATTAATTTATAATTAGATTTTTTATTTCTCATTTATCTGACATTCTCTTAAAGAATACGCAGATATATACACACCAAAAAAAAAAAGAACAGTATCCAAAATCTTCCGATGCTAGATCCAACATGTTTTTCAAGTACTACTTTTATCACTAGAACACGAAGACATCACATAAATTACCAATAACCTTGTCATTTTACAAACTCAGGACTAAACTTCACAGCATAAATACATTTTTCTTCCTTGGATGACTCGGTTTCTCTCATAGTCCTTGCCCCAACACTGGCAAACCCTACCAAAAGCCCTCAAATTCAGCACCAGTGTACAACATTATGCAAATGCACTACAATTTTCATCACTCAAAGGAAGCTTCTCTCCAAACTGTTCCATCTTTGCATAGAAATTTTGCTGCACCAACAACATACAAAAAAAATTATGAAAAAAACTTGATGATAAAAATCTTCAAAGAGGACTTCAAAGGGAATTAATTGAAATCTCATTCAAAGGAAATTGAAAGAAACAAATAAATGGACTGTGCTTCAAATGCATTATCCCTTATAATTCTATTGAACATGTATATGTATTTGGTAGTCCATAAAGATGTACCTTCAAGTAAAATGTGGGCATGACAACTGTTTTAACTGTTCTCAGTTTAAGCACTTTCTAAAGAAGGGTACGATGTTGTCTTCTCTACCACCCGAGTGCTTGATTTGGCTGAAAGGTCAAACCCCTCAACATTGCAGAAAGAATTTTTAGCAGTAAAAGGAGTCCTTGTGGGGGCTGCAATTTCAATGGTTGCCGGAGAAAGAAAGATCGGAGTAGGCCCTGACAAATTACTTGGTGACTCCTCCTTTTGGCCAGAATCTGGGGTGACTGAAATCAATTTGAGAAATAGAATTGCCAATGAGCTCTTTTTGCAGCTCCTGTTTTGAGTCCTCGGTTCTCATTTGGATGCTCCAACCATCAACTTGATCTTCAGAATGGGTGGTGTTTTCCTTCTCATTCCTTTTATAAAGTGAGCACAAGTTATCCTTGAGATTCTGTAAGCCACAAATAGCATCTTCACCACGTCTTCAGATAGCTTTATATTTTCAGCATTACAATGGGTTTTTGAATCAAAGCTATATCCTTCAATAGGAGCAATCTTGACATCATTTAAGTTGGTATTACTCTGTTTTTCTACTTTCATTTCACTCTTTGTGACACCTAAACTTCCAGTTGTTTCAGCATCCAGACCAGTATCTGGAACATGGTTAGCTTCATTGGGCCCTTTAGGTCCTACTTCCTCAGCTTTCAAGCAACTTTCTCCATTCATTTCATTATGGACTTGAGGTGATATGCTAGGGCAGTTCTTTACAACCCGTGAAGCACTAGAGACCTTTGTGGAAGCATTTGATAGTTTCTGAGACGGTACAGGTGAAGCAGGTTTTCGAGTGTTGGGCTTCATGTTCCCAGTTGCTGTCACTATTCTTGCAGGTTGAAGCTTTGAAAGTTTTGCCTTGCTTGGGCCGCCTACACTTGAGCTACAGATGCTAGGCCCAATTTTGGGACCAGCAGGAATGCCAGAAGATTGTGGATTTCCTTTAGGGGTACGAACCTGCATGACATAGACATTCCAGCCATATAATACTCGCCTGACAAAGCAAATTCTAGAACTTTGACAATAGTACAAGAGTTGGTTTTGCCAATTTGATATTTTCCACAGAAAATAAATAAATAAATAAATAAATAAAAAAGACAGAACAATAACCTCCTTAATCCTAATGGAGAGGCTTTACCCGTGCATTCTTCATATTGTCATTTATTGCCACAGAATTACATTGGCAAAACCCAATTCCAAATAAGAATATCAAAATAAGAAGCATTTGTAATAGCAAAAGTAAACTAACCCCATCAAAAAATCCGATCTTTGGTGATGGCATTCGCAGACCTGAGGGTTTTACCATATCTGGTCGAACATGTGCGCCAGTCTGCATTGAAGTTGTATTTACATTTTCACTAGATAGTCTAGTTGCCTTAATTTCATGTCGATCTGAGATTTGATCATTAGATTGGTTACGATGATCCAAAGGACTTGGGGCACCATTATCTAGGGATGTACAAGGAGAGCTAGTATCAATGCTAGCCCTTGAAGTATTAGACCTCTGATTTACAGTAGAAGTTGATGAAGATGATTCTGAGGACCATTCACTAATAGAACTAGCAGGAGACGTATTATTAGAAGAGAGCTTTGATGACATTAAACAAGCTGAGAGACCAGACTGTCCTTTTTTCTTCAATGCAACCTTTGCTTGCGTTTTGAGGATTGAGCTGGAGGAAGTTGGGTTAACGCCGCTGGAAACAATCTTTCTTCTAGTAGAATTCACAGGAGATACACCGACATTGGCAGATGATGCACTGCCAGAACTATCAGTCGAGGAAGAGGATTTTGGTGGTGGCTTTGTCTTGGTCAATGTTGAAGAACTGGAAGAGGAGGCTTTTGAAGATAATGCGGGCTTATGCACAGTCCTACAGGAACCACCCAAACCATGTATCTTTGTTGATGGAGCCACTTTACCATGAACTGTCACAATCATTCAAAAGGTACTATTTAGTTTAGAACTAGAGCAAAATTATTTGGCTGCTGGTAAAGAAAAAAGAACTTTAATTAACTGGAGTTCTATTTACCAGATGCACTTTTTTCTTTATCATTTTCGGCTTTAACTTGGTTGCCGCACAAAGAAGATCTTTTCAGCGCTGCTGACGATATGGGATTAGGCCTTCCAATTACCTTTGGTGCCTTCTCAAGGGATGAAGTTGGGCCCCCATTTCTAGCAACAGGCTTAATTAGACAATATACAAGCGGTGTCAGTTAAACCATATTGCAAATTAGAAATAATTTGTATGAGACTGCTGCACATCAATTTTGGTTTACCTACGTGTTAAACCAAAATTAGAAAGCCAGCATATCTCCCAAATGCAAGGATTCCAACAAGGATAAAAAATGAGATCAAAATTAGTCAAATAAACCATGGATCTTTTTTGTTTTGATCTGAAAAATAATGCATGGAAATGTAGTGCAACTATTACAACCAAGAATTGAATAATATCCTTTCCAATCAGAATGCCCAAATAATTCACACAGCTAATCATTTGCATAATGTAGAATGAGAAAGTAGAGCCAAAGCATTTTTAGTGTAATAGACAACTACATGCCTGAGTGCCTTGTGAAAAACCAGAACTCTGCTTTGTCAATTTCCCTGGTCCTTGCATGCCAATGTTTGGTTTCTTGGAGGCAGGTTTTGGGTTCATCTAAAAATTTTGGAAGACATAATTCGGACTTGAGAAAATTTACAAAAAAACAACCACATCTAAAAGCTACTATCTATTCAGTGAACTTACCATATTCTTAGAAGTAAGGTCCACCTTCTTTAAAGCTGCAAAGCAAATGTAACCATTATTCCAAAAATAATTATCAATAATATGTGCTGGCTAAGTATTATGGCAACCAATTTAGTCTCAGAAAACAATTAAAAATAAAAAAAGGAAGTCTGTTCTGCTAGTTCAAACCACACACAGATTCAAGGTAAATTGATCATCTTCATGAAAAGAAAAGAATATAGTGACTAGAGACTAAACACCACTATCTAACCTCATATCACCGCAATATTCTAAAAAAAATGCATGTCAACATGGAGGCAGTAACCAATGGACAAAACAGAAACATAGATTACTTCTTTTAGCCATGTATAAATAATAAAACTGCTATTATACTTACTACAGATAGGTTGGGTTTCTGTCTCTCCTGATGGAGCTTTACTAGAATTTGCCATATGAGATGCTTTACTGGATTTCTGAATTGAAGCTCTGATGTCTTCAAACAAATCAGCTTCAAGACTTTCCAGTGTCAAATCACTTTCTAATGTAGAGAGTGAGTCAGTAGATCTGCATATTTCCTCGTCAATTCCAGGTAAAAAATGTTTTCGACCCTTGTCAACTCCCTCGATCATGCTAGACAACTCATCAGGGTCCAAAACACCTGGTATGTAGAAAAAAATAAATTTGTAACTACGAACTTAGATTTGCACATAATATAAGAAATGAAGTAATGTTGTAAGAATAGAAGGATGTTTCAAACTCTAAGCATACCTGCACTAGTAAAGAAGGCAGTATCCCACGCTAAACTTTTGCGCAAATTACACTTGCCACTTTTTCTTGTCCCTTCAGGCTCCGATGACTCAGATGGAGGTAAATGTTCCATCTGTGAATTGACATCTGCTGTGTCCACTGCTTTTTCAGCATTGACAACCTCCAGCAACTCAGAACTTGCATTGTTACTCTGATTTTCTGAATAACATATTAAAAAAAGTCCAATTTGGAACATTAGATAGCAATCATAAGAAATACAAAAATAGATGAAGAAAATGTTGTTATCATACACATAGCCTATATTTACTACTACTATGTAAGGAAAACAACACCATTCACTGGTCTTGTTGAATAAAGAGAATGTTTGAAAATAAATTGTAAGTGCTAGCAATCTGTTGCAACCCACTGCATGTTGTGTCAACATATTGTTTCAAATTTATCACAGAAGTCATTGTAGCTTTTACCCACCTTCCGACTCATCCAAAGATGAATACCCTGTGAGAAGATGGCAGAAAGCTGACAATGGAGGCCGACAATGCAGTTCAAATTTGTGTTCACAGTGCAGGAGTATACTAAAAATTAGACAGAGAGATAAGCAAAGGGGTCAATACAATACCCTTGATATATTTACCACAGCTTATACAACATCAAATGAAGCAGGAACTTAAGAAAGAACCATGGCTAAGGCTGCTGCCCAAGTTGTTATAGAAGGACCCACTAGATGGACCAAAGACAAGGGATTGTCAACTAAGGAGAACAAACACCAAGAGTTTGAATTTAAGAAACTGAAATGTGTAAGTGCCATAACACAATGTGGGCTATCCTCCTTGGGTGGTACTATTTTTCCTTTAATCAATTTTCCTACTGATCTAATTTGCATGATGATGCAATAATTTATTTGAATGGTGTTTGTTCTCCTTAGTTGACAATCCCTTGTCTTTGGTCCATCTAGTGGGTCCTTCTATAACAACTTGGGCAGCAGCCTTAGCCATGGTTCTTTCTTAAGTTCCTACTTCATTTGATGTTGTATAAGCTGTGGTAACTATATCAAGGGTATTGTATTGACCCCTTTGCTTATCTCTCTGTCTAATTTTTAGTATACTCCTGCACTGTGAACACAAATTTGAACTGCATTGTCGGCCTCCATTGTCAGCTTTCTGCCATCTTCTCACAAGGTATTCATCTTTGGATGAGTCGGAAGGTGGGTAAAAGCTACAATGACTTCTATGATAAATTTGAAACAATAAGTTGACACAGCATGCAGTGGGTTGTAACAGATTGCTAGCACTTACAATTTATTTTCAAACATTCTCTTTATTCAACAAGACCAGTGAATGGTGTTGTTTTCCTTACATAGTAGTAGTAAATATAGGCTATGTGTGTGATAACAACATTTTCTTCATCTATTTTTGTATTTCTTATGATTGCTATCTAATGTTCCAAATTGGACTTATTTTAATATGTTATTCAGAAAATCAGAGTAACAATGCAAGTTCTGAGTTGCTGGAGGTTGTCAATGCTGAAAAAGTAGTGGACACAGCAGATGTCAATTCACAGATGGAACATTTACCTCCATCTGAGTCATCGGAGCCTGAAGGGACAAGAAAAAGTGGCAAGTGTAATTTGCGCAAAATTTTAGCGTGGGATACTGCCTTCTTTACTAGTGCAGGTATGCTTAGAGTTTGAAACATTGCCACTTTTTCTTGTCCCTTCAGGCTCCGATGACTCAAATGGAGGTAAATGTTCCATCTGTGAATTGACATCTGCTGTGTCCACTGCTTTTTTAGCATTGACAACCTCCAGCAACCCAGAACTTGTATTGTTACTATGATTTTCTGAATAACATATTAAAATAAGTCCAATTTGGAACATTAGATAGCAATCATAAGAAATACAAAAATAGATGAAGAAAATGTTGTTATCACACACATAGCCTATATTTACTACTACTATGTAAGGAAAACAACACCATTCACTGGTCTTGTTGAATAAAGAGAATGTTTGAAAATAAATTGTAAGTGCTAGCAATCTGTTGCAACCCACTGCATGCTGTGTCAACATATTGTTTCAAATTTATCACAAAAGTCATTGTAGCTTTTACCCACCGTCCAACTCATCCAAAGATGAATACCCTGTGAGAAGATGGCAGAAAGCTGACAATGGAGGCCGACAATGCAGTTCAAATTTGTGTTCACAGTGCAGGAGTATACTAAAAATTAGACAAAGAGATAAGCAAAGGGGTCAATACAATACCCTTGATATAGTTACCACAGCTTATACAACATCAAATGAAGGAGGAACTTAAGAAAGAACCATGGCTAAGGCTGCTGCCCAAGTTGTTATAGAAGGACCCACTAGATGGACCAAAGACAAGGGATTGTCAACTAAGGAGAACAAACACCAAGAGTTTGAAGTTAAGAAACTGAAATGTGTAAGTGCCATAACACGATGTGGGCTATCCTCCTTGGGTGGTACTAAGTGCCATAACACGATGTGGGCTATCCTCCTTGGGTGGTACTATTTTTCCTTTAATCAATTTTCCTACTGATCTAATTTGAATGATGATGCAATAATTTATTTGAATGGTGTTTGTTCTCCTTAGTTGACAATCCCTTGTCTTTGGTCCATCTAGTGGGTCCTTCTATAACAACTTGCGCAGCAGCCTTAGCCATGGTTCTTTCTTAAGTTCCTGCTTCATTTGATGTTGTATAAGCTGTGGTAACTATATCAAGGGTATTGTATTGACCCCTTTGCTTATCTCTCTGTCTAATTTTTAGTATACTCCTGCACTGTGAACACAAATTTGAACTGCATTGTCGGCCTCCATTGTCAGCTTTCTGCCATCTTCTCACAGGGTATTCATCTTTGGATGAGTCGGAAGGTGGGTAAAAGCCACAATGACTTCTGTGATAAATTTGAAACAATATGTTGACACAGCATGCAGTGGGTTGCAACAGATTGCTAGCACTTACAATTTATTTTCAAACATTCTCTTTATTCAACAAGACAGTGAATGGTGTTGTTTTCCTTACATAGTAGTAGTAAATATAGGCTATGTGTGTGATAACAACATTTTCTTCATCTATTTTTGTATTTCTTATGATTGCTATCTAATGTTCTAAATTGGACTTATTTTAATATGTTACTCAGAAAATCAGAGTAACAATGCAAGTTCTGAGTTGCTAGAGGTTGTCAATGCTGAAAAAGTAGTGGACACAGCAGATGTCAATTCACAGATGGAACATTTACCTCCATCTGAGTCATCGGAGCCTGAAGGGACAAGAAAAAGTGGCAAGTGTAATTTGTGCAAAAGTTTAGCGTGGGATACTGCCTTCTTTACTAGTGCAGGTATGCTTAGAGTTTGAAACATTGCCACTTTTTCTTGTCCCTTCAAGCTCCGATGACTCAGATGGAGGTAAATGTTCCATCTGTGAATTGACATCTGCTGTGTCCACTGCTTTTTCAGCATTGACAACCTCCAACAACTCAGAACTTGCATTGTTACTCTGATTTTCTGAATAACATATTAAAATAAGTCCAATTTGGAACATTAGATAGCAATCATAAGAAATACAAAAATAGATGAAGAAAATGTTGTTATCACACACATAGCTTATATTTACTACTACTATGTAAGGAAAACAACACCATTCACCGGTCTTGTGGAATAAAGAGAATGTTTGAAAATAAATTGTAAGTGCTAGCAATCTGTTGCAACCCACTGCATGCTGTGTCAACATATTGTTTCAAATTTATCACAGAAGTCATTGTAGCTTTTACCCACCTTCCGACTCATCCAAAGATGAATACCCTGTGAGAAGATGGCAGAAAGCTGACAATGGAGGCCGACAATGCAGTTCAAATTTGTGTTCACAGTGCAGGAGTATACTAAAAATTAGACAGAGAGATAAGCAAAGGGGTCAATACAATACCCTTGATATAGTTACCACAGCTTATACAACATCAAATGAAGCAGGAACTTAAGAAAGAACCATGGCTAAGGCTGCTGCCCAAGTTGTTATAGAAGGACCCACTAGATGGACCAAAGACAAGGGATTGTCAACTAAGGAGAACAAACACCAAGAGTTTGAATTTAAGAAACTGAAATGTGTAAGTGCCATAACACGATGTGGGCTATCCTCCTTGGGTGGTACTATTTTTCCTTTAATCAATTTTCCTACTGATCTAATTTGAATGATGATGCAATAATTTATACCAAAACATGCCCAGCCACCAAAAAAGATCAACAGAAGGCAATGGCTGGTCAGTCTAGCTGAATTGTTGGTCATTTGGTACGAAAGGTCTGGAAGTAACCCAAATATTATGGGTTCAGCTCCTATCCAAGATCCGATTTTTAAAATTTTTGATACATGGGGCGACCAAACTCCCTCCTTATATCTACAATACTCTTTTCAACTCAAAAGGAGGTTAAAATGCTTCAGCGCACAAGGTAAACAGAATAAAACAAACACTGGGAGCTAGTAAGCTAAAAAGTTTTAGTTCAAACTTCAAACCAAAAACCCCAGCCAACTATGTCACAGTCCCAAAATGGGTCATTTAGCTATTCATCATTGTGCTAATCAAAATGTAGCCTTTACTAAAGCATTTAAAACTTGTTTGGTTAATGAAATTCCCTTCAGACCATCTCATTAGAATTGTCATGAAATTCCCTTCATCCTTTCCATCCTCTTTCAGATTCATCTCATACAAATCAGGAAGAAGCAAATTGCAGTAACCCAGAAAAATCAGTTCCAAGATTGACTCTTTTTTTTTCTCTTAAATTTATGAAAAAACAAATAAATTGAACAGAATGGATATCCAATGCTTGATAACCCTAATCACAAAGAAAATTCAGCTTCAAATTAGCCACATTTCATGAAAATAGGGCTCGATAGAGGCTGATCTAACAACTGCTGTATTCAATCTAATAAAAAATGGAAAGAATATAACCTGAAGATTGATTTTCACAGAGGGAACTGGTGGACGAAGACGAAGCAACAGTGAAATTGTTGTTCTCGGAAGAGACATCGACGTGAATGGTTATGGAACGTTTGAGTTCGAGATCAATCTTCTCGCTCTCGTCCATTGAAATCGATTCACGGATCGAAAAGTCGAAATCGAACGCAGAGAGAGAGGCACAGATTGATTTCAATTCGTCAATCGAATCAGAGAAGAGAGAGAGAGAGAACGAAAATGCAAAAGGGTAAATTTTTTGAACCTGAATGTAGGCGGTTTCGAAATTCGAATTGAATTTAATAATAATATTAATAACGATAAAGTTTATAACTTTATATAAATGGATCCACGCTCTGCACTACTATACGGGTACGACCCACAACCCGAATTAATCATTTGTGGTTTGGGCATCTATTTTGTAATTTACACGGTTTTCTTTTCTTTTTTTTCTATTATTGTTTTATTTTTAAAAAACTGAAATTACTTTCAAAAATTTTTATTACAAAAAAAAAGATATTTCACTTATTTTCAAAATAAATTTTTGTTCTCTTACATGTCATTTACCACCTCCAACTACTGACCTCTGATTAATTTTAATGATGGACTAATTTTTGTCTATAACATCTAACCACCTTCTAATGGTCCTCTAAGTCATTTCTATTATCAAATTTACATCTATCCATTCTCCACCTATGATCACGACTTTTGTCAACTTATCAAACATGTTCTTTTTTATTTTCAAAGCATTTTTATGAACTAATTTTTTTATTATTACAAAAATCAAATAAAACCACGTATCATATCACACTTTAACTTCTTATACACATTAATTTGTGACTTTATATTATGATATTTTTTTAACAAGATTATATTTAAAGATAATTTATTGCAATAAAAAATATTTACATGCCCACCACCACGAATCCGGATCGTCTGTGCCCCTACCCTGTTGCCCTTCCCTGTCATTTTGGGGGTGAATTTTCAAAAAAAAACGCAGAGCAGAGGGAGGAAGGAGAGGAAGAGGGAGGAGGGAGGAGGAGGAGGAGGAAGGGAAGGGCCGGACTGGAGGGGGCCATAAATACAGGGGGAGGAGGAGGAGGAGGAGAAGGCGGAGGCGACGGCAGTCGCAGGTGCTGCGACGGGATGGAGCTGCGACGGTCGAGGGACGGCGGGCGACGATCGACGGCCGGCTGCGAGGGACGGCGGACGAGCTGCGACCTCCTCCCTCCCTCCTCCCTCCTCGCTCCCTCCTCCCGAGCTGCGACCTCCTCCTCCCTCCTCCCTCCCTCCTCCCTCTTCCTCTCCTTCCTCCCTCTGCTCTGCGTTTTTTTTTTTGAAAATTCGCGCGACAGGGAAGGGCGACAGGATCGGGGCGACAGACGATCCGGATACCACCACCACCACCCTTTCTCCTCCATCAATCACCGCCACCCAAGCATCACCCCTTATTCTCCTCCACTAGTCACTGTCACTCTCTCTCCATCATTTTGTAACTCCCAATACCTCTGTTGGTCAACAAAACATAATATAATTATATATTCTTTATTATGCATTATATTCTTTATTCTTTATTCTTTCATACATTCTCATACAATTATTCTAAACTTCTTAATAAAATCATAAATTAAAAAACCATACATGTATTTGTCATATAATTAAGCTTGATTATGAGATGAGGAGATTGGATTCATTTTTTAGTCCAACCTTTGATTACTTGAGATCTAACTACTTATATATATTTTGTAATTTTTTTCTTATAAGTTGTACAAATACATATATGACAAATTTAAAAATGTATAGTAACGTTTGGTAGAATTTTTTAAATATGATTTGATAATAGAAGTTGTATTTTGAGTTTATAAGTTTTAGAATTATGATTTAAGTGTGAAAAATTTGTTTGATGAATAAGTTTTGAAAAGAATTTTGAATTGAGTAGGGAATTTTTGATGTATCATATAATATTTGATACAAAAATTTACAACTCATAACCAAACACACAACTCAAAATTATATTAAAACTCGTAAAAAAAAATTTAAAATTCGGCAAATATTTTTTGTTGAATATATAAAAATTAACATGTGTCAATTGCACAAAAAAAAAATGCACTGTTCCGGTCAACTAGCCGAACAACCGGTGGGACGATCGATTAGTCCAAATTTTTTCGCCTTCGACCGAGTTTTCAAAGATGAATCTGAAATTAATTTTTGAAAGTTACAAACAAACACCACGTGAGAACATTATACTGGAACTAGAGTTCCAAAACTCAAACAAACAGAGCCTATATATTTTGTGATGGGCAGTCCAAATTGCAAAAAGAGGAAAGGTGCACAATATGCTTAAAAATTGATACTAAAATTTAAGGCCTTGCTTGGTTTGGTTTTGAGAAATAAATTTTGGAGAAAAATTTTAAAAATTTTGTTTGGTTTGTAATTTTTTTCAAAAAATTTCCAAAATCACTTTCTCTCTCCTACACATCAATCAATCACTTTTTCTCTCTCCTCTCTCCTTTTCAATCGCTTTTTCTCTCACATACATCTATTCAATTACAACAAAATATCAAATAATCTCAAATTCCAAAACTATTTTCAAAATATACAACCAAACAAACTGCAAAAATTTCTAAATTCTCTTTCCAAAATATTTTTTGAAAACTTATCTCCCAAAGTCAAACCAAACAATCTTTGCTAAGATAATTTTAGGGTGTTTTGAGAAAATGGTTAAAAGTTGGATTTTGTCTTTTAATCAAGTTTTTTTAAAAAGTCATTTAGGAAGTTAGTAAAAATCTATTTTTTGACTTTTTGACTTAATATATGTTTATACTGTCACATCATAATCAAATGACCAAAATACCTCACCCATTTTAAAACTATAACCACTTTCACCCATGTGTCTCATTTAAACATCATGGAGGATATAACTGTAATTTCATAGATAGCTTTTACCTATCTTCTCAAATGGTTTGATGGCAAAAAAAGTCAAAACTTTTTTGGCCCAAGCTGCAAAACGCAACTTTTTTATTTTGTTCCCAAATAGAGCCTTCATTATTTCATATTTTTTAAAATTTTAATAGCTACTCTCTTTTTTTTTCAATAAATTTTCGGTTGAATATCTTATACAAAAAATATTTTTATTCAATATACCTTGTGATACATTTTTTTTTTTTTTTTTTGAGGACGATGAAATCACCATATATTAATAAGCAGAATAACAGCATTACAAGTTATAAAAAGCATGAGTACAAATAAAACTAGAATCAACAACCTTGTGATACATTTAATTCAACTCAATTATTGATAAAGTGAATAGATCTTTTCTTTTTCTTTTTTTAATCTCTCTTTTAATCCAAAGTTGTAGTTGTAATATGTATCCTCTACTGTTTTTTGTTATGAAATATATGAAATAAATCAAAGTTTGAATTTTTTATGGTGAGAGATAAAATAACAAGAGGACCACTGGCATTGAATAGTCGGAACTATTATTAATGAAAATTTATGAATTGAAAAAAAAAAAAAAAAAAACCGTAGGTTAAGAAAAATATATAAATAAATCTGATTTAATGGTTGCATTTCATCAGCTAAAACTAGATGCATGACACTTGCAATGTAAGTAAGTGCACATTTCCCTCAAATTGAAGCAATGTCAAATCTTTGTTTTGCTAAAAAAGTTAGGGCAAATTACATATATCCCCTTGAGGTTAGCAAAATTACAAATACCCTTAAGATTTGAGAAATTACAGATACCCCCTGAAGGTTATATTTGCATAACAAATTAGGGGATAAATTGTTATGAAAATATAAACATCAATGAGCAATTTATTATGAAAATATAAATCTCAAGGGGGTATCCGTAATTTCTGAAACCTCAGAGGGTATCTGTAATTTAGCTAAATCTCGAGAGATATATGAAATTTGCCTAAAAAGTTATTGTGGAAAAGTTATTTTAGACCTTTGCTTATTATATTACCAAAAAAATAAAAATTAAGGGTATCATTAAAAATTTCATCATTATAAATTTTAAATTTTAGTCTCATATTTGGTTGTAATAAATATTAAAGCGAAAGAGGGCGGATAAGGAAAAAAAAAAGAAATGCATACAACTTTATCACCACCATTCTGCATCAATCAAATGTGTATATTATTCGCAACAAAACCAGACTATGAATATACCCATGCACACATCGAGGAAAAAGCATTCAAAATCTTGTATAAATTTTAAAAAAAATTATTTTTATAAATTCAAAATTCAAACACAATCTAGAGTCTATGCAAGATATAATCCATCAACAACTTACCACAAAATGATGAAATTGTTATAAATTCAAATTTGTTACCCCTCTTATCCCATATTATTTATAATACCATGGTATTACTAATTTCCATATCCCACAAAAAATCATATCAAAGAATCAAGCATACCCAAAGATTAATTATGAGACAAGGAACAAAATTTACACTCTTTTGTCTAATAAAGTAAAACAGATTTCTTTCAAACTCTTTAATAATGCAGCTACTCAAAGAAAAAGAAAAAAAAGAAAAGAAAGACAAGAAGATATGCTCAAATGCTTCTGCCAGGTATTATTTCATAAATATCATTCATTTCTTTTCCTTTCTCCCCACTCGATCCAAATAGAGCCTTAAAAGAGTTATTTATAACACCAACTCCAAATAAAGCATAAAACAAGCAGTAGAAGCCAAATGATTTCTAGCTACAAGAAGAGGACAACAACCAACTCAAATTAATGCACAGCATATCCACACAACAGGATACCACTCAAATAACTTGATCATGTTAGAGGAAGCTTGTTGTGGCTTTTTAGATCTGATATAATTTTTTTTAGCGAGTAGGATTTTATTACCGAAAGAAACAAGAAGCTATTGATTAGTGATAACCCTCAGCTCCTCCTTCGTAATCTTCCAACCACAAAGATGAACAAAACAAGAAACAAGACAGGTTGGAAAGAAGAAGAACAAACAAATAGTAACCAAGTACCAACACAAGGCACGCTACTCATCAGGATTTGTTTCCTTTCCCAAGCAACTAACCCAAAACACAAAATTAGAGTGACTAAAAAATAAGCAATTGCGAGATTTAGCAATGTATAAGCTGCTACTCAGCTTTTGACATAATGCAGTGTATAAATAAATGAACATAGTGCATAAAAAAATGACAAAATATTTGGGGTATTTTGAGAACGGCAAATCTGGATAAGCAAACTCACACTGCAAAAACAGGAATCAAGAGGTTCCAAATCAGCCATTAAGTGTTGATGAGTGTGAATATAAAGTTGTTCAATATAATTCCCCGTCATAAAAGCCGCAATGAAATCTGTAAATTACCATAAAAGGTGAAACTGCAACAAACAAATTATGTAAGAATTTCTGGCAAGTCATCAAGGGCAAGTTATATCAAAGGCCACTGAATTTCATTGTCACAAAGCAGTCTGGTCATAAATGAAACGTTAATCAAGAAACTAAATATTCCGCCAGTCTTATTTCTTAGTAAAGCACTCCATTCACCAAGCAACTGCAAGGCAGGTACCAAATTTGAAATAAATCCATCTCCAGCCCAACTACTTTGTACCAGACTACCTAAACATTTCATCATAGGAAACCATTTAGAAAGAAAGCAATCCAAGCTTCTGAAGTTCTCACTCTAATAGTCTATAAAAATCCTCAAGGCAGAAAAAAATTTACAAAACGCACATAAACAACTAAAAAACTCAAAACTCTTTTTTACAGTGAAATCAAAATGAATAAACATGGTTAGAAAATATTGATGAGTCCGGATTCTAAGGATGCCTAAATGGATAACTAAGTCGAATGCTCCATCCTACCTATTTGCATGCAATTGTCCAGAAATAAATATGTACCCAAGGGGGCAATGGGTTTCCTAAAAAGACGAACATCGAAATGAAGCGCAATACCAATGTGTCATGTGAATACCTAAATTGATCTGCATCAATTATCAAGCAGCATTTCATTCCACAGATGTTGCACCCTTTCTGCCTCGCTTTGTTGCAGAAGTAGAAGTTTTACGCGGTGTAGAAGATGAGTAATTAAGGCGGTAACTGACTAGTGAAGGCCCAAAAATGCTGAATTTTCCAGTACTGCTGAAAGCTGTTTCAGCATCAGAACGCCTCTTGAAGACCACTTTAGCACGTTTGCTCTTCTTCATGACCTCGGTGACTGATTCATTCAAAGGTCCATAGCGGCTGAATATCTCATTAAGAATTGATTCGGAAGGAACAGACTCCAAGTCAGTGAAGTTCAGAATTAGTGTGGTTGGAGTCTCCTCTTCCTCGCATTTCTCATCCATGTCACCTGCTGATTTTCCCTCCAATTGACAACCCACAACAGCAGTTTCATGTTTAGAATCCAATTGTATACACACGCGCACACCAAAAAAAAAATCAGAAAATAGTGAAATAATTAGGAAGAATGACAATTTGGACAATAGAAACAGCAGTATGTTTGGTGTGGTATGATCTGGAAATCTACCTCATGGTCTATGGTCTATACATGAAGTTTCTAAAATCACTATATGGTTAGGAGCTTTCTTCTTTCAATATTATCTAATTATTTGATAAAATCACAGGAATTTTATTGTGATAAAATCTTTTTAGTTTAGTAATAGTTGATATTGCAATTAATTTAAGTAACAATTTGAAAATTGATGAGACCTTTTGTTGAAACCAGTTTGCTGAACTCGTCTTAAATTGTATCTTTTCAACGCCCTGATAAATTGTATTTTGTCTTTACTTTGGGGAGCAGAACTAGCTCTTTGGAGGTGCCTCAGAGGACATCTCCTGCGACACCTCAAACTGCTCATCAGTTAAAGGCGATGGGATCAGATTCTGAGTCAGTCCCCTCACCAACTCCAGCAAGCAGGACAGCTAAAGACAGAAGCCCTAAAGTTGTTGAGCGCAAATCACCCCGAAGTCCTATGTCTGAGGTATTCTATGAGAACTTTCCACCAGAGCCACTTCATTTTCATGGCAATGAACTAGTGATGATGACCTACAGAATCTTTTCCAGCTGTTGACAATCTCATTGATGATGCTTATCAATTTGGCTCTATACAGAGATTCTAGGATCAATTTTTTCACATATTTTAGCGTTGTTAACATTAAGCATTGAAGGCACTTGTTTTCTAGCTGCATTAAGAAATAGGCACTTAGGCCCATGGGCTAAAAGAGCAACTGAAAAAAAAGGCAACTTTCTCACTAACAAAAAATTAACTTTTTTAACACTTACCAAACGCATCGACTTTTTTTAGATTTAGAAAAAACAAAAAAAACTAAAAGAGCAATTTGTGCAAGAATTGTTTTTTTTGAGGATGACTATGTTGGAAAATATATGTGGCCAAGTAGGGTTAAATTCTGTTCATGTTGGTAATGGGCTTTCGCGCACCCAATGCAGCCAGATCTTTTGTGGTCATTTTACTGGTTTTTGAATCACAAATGGAAGGTTAAGAAGATATTGATAGATCAACTTAATGCAATCTCAGAACTTTTTATCTGAACAAAAGGGTGCTTTAATGTCCAAAGTTCAGTGTAGCTTGTTAGTCACACTCATTTGCTAACTCAACCTGTTGGATTGAGGCAGTATGAAATTTATACTATGTATGTTACTCTAATGTGTGTTCACATCTGTCATTTAAATTATTTAATCATATTCCACATTGATCATCTTTTTAGACATAGTCATAGACATTCTTGGTTATAGATTTAGGGAGGGATTTGAGAATGGAAAGGAAAAGTGAATGAAATATGAACTCTTTTCTCTCTTTTTCTTTTTTTCGCTTTTCTTTTCCTTTGCAAATCCCTTGCCAAATCCATGATCTTACACAGCTTAAGTTTTTTGCTTACATATATTGTTGCCACAATTCTAGTCACGATAGTGTGCTGCTGACACATTTAATACCGTGCCCCTTTTTTTTGTGAGCTTCAGAGAAAGAGGCCAAGCAAAGTGTCTGAATTGGAATCTCAGCTTGCTCAGCTCCAGGAGGAACTGAAGAAGGCAAAGGACCAGCTGAGCTCATCCGAGTCATGGAAGAAGCAGGCCCAGCAAGAGGCTGAAGAGGCCAAGAAGCAGTTGGCAGACATGTCAGCAAAGCTTGAGGAGTCCCAACAGCAGCTGATGGATCTTTCTGCTTCTGAGGAAGCTCGGGTCCAAGATCTCTGTAAGATCTCCCAGGAGCGAGATCGAGCATGGCAGTCTGAACTTGAGGCAGTCCAGAAGCAGCACTCAATGGATTCTGCTGCCTTCACTTCTGCTATGAATGAGATTCAGAAGCTCAAGAGCCAGATGGAACGTGTGTCCGAATCTGAAGCTGCCCAGGCTAGGCATGCTGAATCAGCACATGCTGAGATACAGAATTTAAGAGTCGAACTCACCGCAACTCTCTCCCTGGTTGAGGAATTGAAAATCCAACTCAGTGATTGCAAAGAATCTGAAACTCAGGCCTTAGAAGTTACCAGTAAAATGCAAATGCAATTGGAAATGGCAAAGATAATTGAAGAGGAGCTCAAATCTGAAGGTCTTAAAGCGATGGAAGCTTACAAATCATTGTCTGTGGAGTTGGAGCAATCGAAAGCTCGAGTAAATTTATTGGAGGAACATGTCAGCAAACTCTCTTTATGCAATGTTGAAGAACCTCGGGAAAATGGAGAACACGAGGATTCAGACCAGCTCAAAGCAGAGCTTAATCAAATGAAAACTGAAGTAGGACAATTAAGATCTGCATTGGATGAGGCTGAGAGAAGATACCCGGAGGAATATATTCAAAGCACATTACAGATTCGAAGTGCTTATGAACTAGTGGAGCGCACAAAAGCAGACTCATCTCTAAGAGAAGCCGAGTGCTTATGAGTTACAAAGTATAACTGAGGAAAGTGAGACCCTGAAGTTGGAAATCACAAAAAAGGGAGATGGAGAGTACTAAAGTGAATGATGAGGCCCTCGCGTCAGCTGAATCAGCCAGGGCTGCAGAGCGTGAAGCTCTAATGAAGCTACGGTTTGTAACGGAGGAAGCAGAGAAAAGTAGCAGAAAAGCCGCTCGCGTTACTGAACAGCTCGATGCAGCACAAGCCGCGAATTCAGAGATGGAAGCCGAGCTGAGGAGATTGAAAGTGCAGTCAGACCAGTGGAGGAAGGCAGCCGAGGCAGCTGCAGCTATGCTTTCAACTGAGAATAATAATGGTAAATTTGTGGAGAGAACTGGGTCGCTTGACAACAACTACCATACCATCGGTGGAAAGCTCGGTTCGCCTTTCTCGGAAGACATGGACGATGAATCTCCCAAGAAGAAAAATGTTAACATGTTGAAGAAGATCAGTATACTGCTGAAGAAGGGCCAAAAGTAGATGCATTTTTTGGCAGGTTGCAATTTTTTATTTTTTGTTCACTGATTGTTTTCATGGCTTTGTTCATGTGATATTCACTCATAAAATCTTCTCTAACAGGTATCTGGTGGCCGCAGGACGGGAATTTGCTAGGAAAATACCCCCTTTTTTTGGCAGACTTCTGTATAGTAGTTATCTGGAAATTGGATGAACATGGACTCCCATTGTTTCCATTTTGTTTCACCTGCCTTGTGTGGTAGGTTTTGATGGACTCCTCAAGTATTTGTAATCTTTTTCTGTTGTAACTTCCTGTTTATGGTAAGGTATTTGGTCTGCAATGCTGATTATGGGGAAAATTACTGGATGTTATCAAGCATGAATGGAGAGTAAGGTATTTTTTTTTTTTTAAACCCTATAAACTAGAGTGGTTTGAAATATTATTGTCCAAATCTATGCAATTTTTAACTTATTCCTAAACCCAAGTGGTGTGGTTAAGTTGTGTTTTGAAAATACATTAATGAACACAAATTTCATCAATTGGTCCTTCAGTTTTGGAAATAAGTTAAAACAGAAAAGATAGAGAGAAAAAATGTCAAGAAATTTACCTTTAATTATGTTGTGCAGTCTAAATTTAATTATTGTATAACGGCATCTACACTTGGAATGAATATTAACCACAAAAGGCTTATTATTTTTCTAGATGAAATTTCTAGGTTAATTCACTTGGGTGTGCACAAAATAAGATACTGACCAATTGAGCTTGGTAAAAAAAAAATCTTAATCTTGTTAACTAATGCAAAAATGCTAGACTTCAAATAAATTATTAAATATTCATATAAATATTATGTAAAATATTTAATAATTCATCTAAGAACCTTAACATTGCTCTAACTATTGCCCAAACATGCTTACAATACTTGTACCTCTTATAAAAATGAATGGAAGAAGCCTTTTGCTGGGTCTTCCCATGCCAAAGGCATTGTCCTCGAGAAGATGTATGTCTTTTCTAATATGCTTTCATTTACCTCCTTTTTATTAAATGTTCATTTGTGGTTATTGCATTTAGTATCAAACCTGACTAATGGCCAACTGACATTTACGGTGGTATTGAGGCTAAGCAGCCAAACTCTGCTATCCGAAAATGTGCTAGGGTTCAACTGATTAAAAATGGGAAGAAGATTGCAGCATTTGACCCAAATGATGGTTGCTTAAACTACATTGAAGAGAATGTAAGTATTCTTCAAAAGCTTGGGATGATCATTTTGCAGTCATCCTTGGTGACTTAACCTTAAACATTTCTTGTTGTAGGATGAGGTGTTGATTGCTGGATTTGGACGTAAGGGGCATGCTGTCGGAGATATTCCTGGTGTCAGATTCAAGGTGGTGAAGGTATCAGGTGTCTCTCTTCTGGCTCTCTTCAAGGAAAAGAAAGAGAAGCCAAGGTCTTAGTTTTGTGCACGGAGATTGTCTATTTCTGTCTTTTGGTAGTTTTGTTGGAAGTATTGGAATGGTACTCTAGATTGTTTGAGCAGGATTTTGTTTACAAAACTTATTATCAATTTTCCAATTATTGTATTGGCGTTACATTTTTACCTTTATTATCCCCCACAACTCTTCTATATTACTCTACCTCTCTTAACGGGTGTCAATTTATATTATATTCTGTGGTGCATGCCTTTGGATAGAAATGTAGTTGGTACTTGGGATGATACTCTGTTAAACAGACTTAGGGTATGGTTTTTTCATGCAGATCATGAAATGAGTCCCTTCTATTATTTAATAGGATTGATTACATGGCCTGAAGTTTCTTCACAAACTTTGCTTGCCTTGTAGACTGTATTTCATTCTTGTTAGGTCTTCCTTTGGGCCTTGGTATTTACTAGGCCCCCCGGATGAAACTAGTGTCACGACCCAAACCCGCCCCTATAGGTTTAGCATCGTAACCGGCCAGTAATCCTTAGATTACCAAAGGCCTCTGAACAGATAAGCATATAATAAGGGGCTAGCGGAAGCAATATACGAAAATATAAATGTCCAATGAGCTGTGTTGACTTACATGAAACGGAATAATTAAAACTTTGTATACATAACCATAAGTCAACCATATATTATACCACACACATTACAGTATCTTAAGTACAGCCAACATATTTAAAATAAAGCCTCATGCAAAACAGGCTAAACAAAACTCGATCCCAAGACTCTTCGGGAACCTCCACGTGAGGCACAAAGGCTGGCTGTGTCACGACCCAAACCCGCCCCTACAGGTTTAGCATCGTAACCGGCCAGTAATCCTTAGATTACCAAAGGCCTCTGAACAGATAAGCATATAATAAGGGGCTAGCGGAAGCAAATACATAAATATAAATGTCCAATGAGCTGTGTTGACTTACATGAAACAGAATATTTTAAAACTTTAATTACATAACCAATAGTCAACCATACATTATATTATACCACACACATTACAGTATTTTCCGTACAGACAACATGATTAAAATAAAGTCCCATGCATAATAGACTAAACAAAACTTGATCCCAAGACACTTCGGGAACCTCCACGTGAGGCACAATGGCTAGCTGACAACAGAACACAGTCCCCCACAAAAACCTTCGTGCTTGCACTCCAGAATGCTCACCTGTAATATATATATATAAACAGTGAGCTAAAGCCCAGTGAACAACATTAAGGTAAAGGGGTTAGTGAACGAAATCCGAACATTTTATACGTACAAAACAGATCATAGCATAATCATAGTCATCTCATATCAGAACATAATAATGGCATATCCCATAGAACATATCACATATCACATAACGTCTTCCGATTAGAGTAACCGGTCCCGGACACCGATTAAACAAACACCACAATGAAGTGGCTAACGAGATCTCGTAACTGTCATGGACCCGCATTTTCATGCCGTCCCCCATAACTTGGGACTATCTATGGATGCCATAATAGATTCGCAAATCAGGATATCCGTTCACAGAAACACATATCATTTCAGAAATCATAGCTTGATATATCACATTTGGAACATAATTTTATATCAACGTATCTTTACGATAACGTTACTCACAGTGGTTCCGTAGATGGTCAATCACTTCCTCGGACGTTGACCTACAATCACAAAATACATAGCACCAACGAATCTTATCATTACTTATTCATGTGGCCATTAAGGCTTAGCTTACATCACGTTGGTTTATGTTCATTCTTATCATATGGCTTAGAACACACACACCCTTGCAATCTCTTAGTGTGATTCATACTTAGTTCAATGCTCAACTCACACACACACTTGCCATTCAATATCTTGTTACATTCTTTTCTTAGTGTGTGTTTCTAGCTCGTTACCTCATTACTATGACTTAATTAAGGCTTAGGAATGCCTAAGGTGCAATGAGGATGCCAAAACATGCCTTGGAACACTTAGGCAAAATTTCAGAATTTAAGGTCCTCACTCGAGCGAAGCCTTCCTCGCTCGAGCGAGCATGCAAAGATGTGAGTGGTCACTCGAGCGCACATCCCTTCGCTCGAGCGATCTGTAAATTCTGCAAAACTTCTGGGAGCATGAAATTTACGCTCGAGCGAACCTTTGGTCGCTCGAGCGAAGTGCACAATCTCTGAGTGGTCGCTCGAGCGAGAACCCCTTCGCTCAAGCGAGCCTGCAAAATCTGGAATTTCCAGATTGCATCCCCCAAGTTCAAATTCGACATTTAACCTTGCAAAACTCATCTCTTGGGCCCTAAAACTTGAGATAACCCAGAAAACTTGTAGAATATGAAAGTTTAAAGATCAATTTATAAAAATCATGGCCCAAGGTTTGTCAAAACTCACATTTTCAACTTGAATTTCAAGAAGTAAGACATGCATGTGAATTCTTTAAAACTCTTGACTTCAAAACCCATGAAACTTGCAATTTGAGCTCCTAAGCTCCATGCATGCAAGAAGTCCTTTTCAAAACACAAATTTAAGCTTTAAAACATGATGACTCAAACATGTATGCACTAAATAACCCCCAAAACAAGTTGGATATTCAAAATCAAACTTAATGACAACCTTCTATGTAAATGTATACATGCATGAATCAAAACAACAACCAAGCTCCAAATACATGCACTAATGAGCCCATCTTTTCAAAAACATGATGAATCCATGGCCTTGAACATAAATATAAACATGCATGTAAATTTTTATGAAATTAACTTCAAAATGCAAGAATTTATGCATGCATGCATGATTTGCAACTCAACTCTTCTTCTAAGGCTCATATTACATGTTTAAACTCATGATCTTGAAGAAATCTCATGCTAAAGGACTAAGGTTCATAATTAAGGGTTGAATTCTCACCTAGAGCCTTGAATCTCTCTTGTTCTTACACAATCTTAGTGCATTCATGCAAAATCTTCAACTTTTCTTTGAATTTCTCCTTTCCTCTCTCTAGAATTGCTCTCCCTCTCTCTCCAAAATGTTATGCTCCAGATTTTCCCACTCAAGGAAATGAATTGATCAGCTCAAATGAGCTAAAGGGGCTAAAATGTGTTTTTGTATGGATTTGGCCACTAGGTGGCAAAACTGTAAATAAGTCCAACTCTTTAATTAGCTTATTTAATCTAATTTAATCATACCAAATCGCATTTTAATTAAATATGCCATAATGTTCTAAAAATTCCAATTAACATATTGGTGTAACCAATTTTGTTTTCGGATGCCGATAAGGCTTTCAATTTTCATTTTAAAGCGGCATTTCGAACAGATATTTCTATAAGTGACGGATAGAAGGCCCATTATGATACAAATTACATATTAATCCTGTCATTAGTCTTACTCACTTAATTAACATCCTTAATTACTGATTAGCGGCTAATTACGGATCGGGGTTATTACAGGCTGACAACAGAAACACAGTCCCCCACAAAGCTTTTGGGCTTGCACTCCAGAATGCTTACCTATAATATATATACAAACAGTGAGCTAAAGCCCAGTGAATAACATTAAGGTAAAGGGGTTAGTGAACGAAATCCGAACATTTTATACGTACAAAACAGATCATAGCATAATCATAGTCATCTCATATCAGAACATAATAATGGCATATCCCATAGAACATATCACATATCCAAAACGTCTTCCGACTAGACTAACCGGTCCCGGACACCGATTAAACAAACACCACAATGAAGTGGCTAACGAGATCTCGTAAATGTCATGGACCCACATTTTCATGCCGTCCCCCATGACTTGGGACTATCTATGGATGCCATAATAGATTTCAAACATGGATCTTCGTTCACAGAAACATATATCATTTCAGAAATCATAGCTTGATATATCACATTTGGAACATAATTTCATATCAACGTATCTTTACGATAACGTTACTCACAGTGGTTCCGTAGATGGTCAATCACTTCCTCGGACGTTGA
The DNA here is from genome assembly GCA_036172215.1 of Camellia granthamiana. Lineage (NCBI taxonomy): Eukaryota > Viridiplantae > Streptophyta > Magnoliopsida > Ericales > Theaceae > Camellia > Camellia granthamiana. The sequence goes on along the minus strand of CM069905.1, from coordinate 17,375,337 downwards.
CCTACAATCACAAAATACATAGCACCAACGAATCTCATCATTACTTATTCATGTGGCCATTAAGGCTTAGCTTACATCACGTTGGTTCATGTTTATTCTTATCACATGGCTTAGAACACACACACCCTTGCAATCTCTTAGTGTGATTCATACTTATTTCAATGCTCAACTCACACACACTTGCCATTCAATAACTTGTTACATTCATTTCTTAGTGTGTGTTTCTAGCCCATAACCTCATTACTATAGCTTAATTAAGGCTTAGGAATGCCTAAGATGCAATGAGGATGCCAAAACATGCCTTGGAACACTTAGGCAAAATTTCAGAATTTAAGGTCCTCGCTCGAGCGAAGCCTTCCTCGCTCGAGCGATCATGCAAAAATGTGTCTGGTCGCTCGAGTGCACTTACCTTCGCTCGAGCAATCTGTAAATGATGCAAACTTCTGGGAGCTCAAAATTTACGCTCGAGCGGACTTTTGGTCGCTCGAGCAAGGGGCACGATCTCTAAGTGGTCGCTCGAGCGAGAACCCCTTCGCTCGAGCGAGCCTGCAAAATCTGGAATTTCCAGATTGCCTCCTCAAGCTCAAATTCGACTTTCAACCTTTCAAAACTCATTTTTCTGGGCCCAAAGTGAAGGAAACACATGAAGACTTATAAAACAACATGTTCTAAGATTTAAAACAAGAAATCAAGGCCCAAAGACTTGTCATTCTTCAAAATCCAACTTAAAATTCCAATTTGACCCATGAAGTCAACATGCAAGAATTTCTTTGAATTCAAACCTTCCCAAACATAATTAAGCTTGATAATTTGATGGAAAATAAGATGAACTCATGGATTAAAGCAATAATATGGACATGCATGCAAAAATCTCCATGAAAACAACTTGGAACTTCATGATATGCACATGCATGCATGATTTGAAACCCAACTCTTCACTCTAAGCCCCATTACATGATTAAACTCATAATCTTGAAGGAATTTCATGTTAAATGACTTGAGCTCACAAATTAAGGGTTGAATCCTCACCTAGAGCCTTGAATCTCACTTATTCTAGCACAATCTTGGTGAATACAAGCAAAATCTCCAACTCTTCTTTGAATTTCTCCTTCTCTCTCTCTAGAATTGCTCTCCTTCTCTCTCTACAATGGAGTTTCTCTCACTCTAGAATGTAGAACTCAGATTTGGGAGCTCAAAGTGTTGAAGGAAATGAGCTCAAGTGAGCATAACGTGGCATATATGTGTTTTAATGCCAAAATACATTGATTAAAACATAAGGCTAACCAAACACAACCTAATTAATCGTTCTGAATCAATTTTTAATAAAATTTGCCATAAGGTTCTAAAAATTCCAATTAACATGATGGTATAATCAATTTCATTTTCGGATGCCGATAAGGCTCTCAATTTACAATTTAAACCATTAAGCATGGACGGGTGATTTAACGGTCAACGGATAGGCGACCAATTATGTTACAATTTACCCATTAATCCCATCATCAATCTTAATCACTTAATTAACACCCTCAATCACTGGTTAGCAGCTAATCACGGGTCGGGGTTATTACAACTAGCCTCCGCCATTGTGTTACGTAGCAAGTGTGCAAGGAAAACAGCTTGGTATGTGATTGCATCAAGTTTATTGCGAGATTTCGGCACTATTGAATATTCTTTAAATAATGAGACGGCATTTCAATGGTTGAAGTGCTGGTTGGCATTGACTGAGTAACGTGTGGCTCTGTTTTGTGATTTGCATTCTGACAGCTAGTTTTAAGCGGTGGATATTGCATAATGGTTTGGTTCTTTTTTGTTTTTCTTTTTCTTTTTGCTGGTAGCAGTGTTGTGAATTTACTGATCCAATATGTGATGGTTATGGTCCATTTTTCAATAGATTTTTATCCAAATTGTAGGTATCTGTCATGATTTTTTTTGTTTTGTTTTGTTTTGTTTTGTGTGTTTTTTTTTTTTTTTTCTGTAACCTTTTTCTTCACCCCCTAATAGTTTAGGGGTGGTTTTGAAGTGAATTTGTTAGTAGATTGTGTTTGAATTTGGAATTTGTGAGTAGGAAAAAAAAATGAATGGAAAAATGAAAAATCTTGTAGCTTTGAGCGTCTTTTTTTTTTGTTTTCTTTAACAAGTGGTTTAGATTAAGAGGGAAAATGAATTTGACGGGTGAGAAATGGAAATGGATGGTATCTTCACCTTTTTGTTTGATTAGACTAATTATAGGATGTGTTGGTATGACTGGAATGTTTCTAAATCAAATCCATAATTTTTGTCGTCGTATTTTGGGAGTCAGAAACTTCTCTTCCAAAACATTCAAATTCAAACAAACACTTCAGGAAGTATTTTGGAAAAACTACAATTCAGTAGAAATTGTAACAAATATTTATTAGGTGAGAATCTTAGAGCTCATTTGGTAACACCATAAATAAATTACTTATTAACTTATTTGAATTATATCACTTCTTTATTTTTTTTTGTAAGAAGTAAAAAAATTAACTTATAAGTTAGACTCAAAACTTTTATTGTGTTCTTTTACACAGTTGCACCTCCATGTTTTCATACTTATTTTTTATCATGCAAGCTAATTTGTAATTTTCACAAATATTTTCATGTCATTTGTGGACTAAACCTATGTGTGGAAAGTACACAGTACAAAAAAATGAGATGAATAAAAATTAGAGAAATTAATTGCAAAACAATACAAGACAAGTCTGTCTTGCAAGTAAGACTACAATTTTCACTTGCACCAGACACATGTCGCTTACACTATTAATTTATAATTAGATTTTTTATTTTTCATTTATCTAATATTCTCTTGAAGAATACGCACACACCAAAAAAAAAAAAGGCAGTATCAAAATCTTCCGATACTGGATCCAATATGTTTTTCAAGTACTACTTTTATCACAAGAACACCAAGGCATCACATAAACTACCAATAACCTTGTCATTTTACAAGCTCAGGACTCAACTTCACAGCATAAATAAATTTTTCTTCCTTGGATGACTCGGTTTCTCTCATAGTCCTTGTCCCAACACTGGCAAACCCTACCAAAAGCCCTCAAATTCAGCACCAGTGTACAACATTATGCAAATGCACAACAATTTTCATCACTCAAAGGAGGCTTCTCCCCAAACTGTTCCATCTTTGCACAGAAATTTTGCTGCACCGACAACATACAAAAAAATTTAGGGAAAAAACTTGATGATAAAAATCTTCTAAGAGGACTTCAAAGGGAATTTATTAAAATCTCATTCAAAGAAAATTGAAAGAAACAAATAAATGGACTGTGCTTCAAATGCATTATCCCTTTAATTCTATTGAACATGTATATGTATTTGGTAGTCCATAACGATGTACCTTCAAGTAAAATGTGGGCATGACAACTGTTTTAACTGGTCTCAGTTTGAGCACTTTCTAAAGAAGGTAACAATGTTGTCTTCTCTACCACCCGAGTGCTTGATTTGGCTGAAAGGTCAAACCCCTCACCATTGCAGAAAGAATTCTTAGCAGTAAAAGGAGTCCTTGTGGGGGTTGCAATTTCAATGGTTGCCGGAGAAAGAGAGATCAGAGTGGGCCCTGACAAATTACTTGGTGACTCCTTTTGGCCAGAATCTGGGTGACTGAAATCAATTTGAGAAATAGAATTGCCAATGAGCTCTTTTTGCAGCTCCTGTTTTGAGTCCTTGGTTCTCATTTGGATGCTCCAACCATCAACTTGACTTTCAGAATGGGTGGTGTTTTCCTTCTCATTCCTTTTATAAAGTGAGCACAAGTTATCCTTGAGATTCTGTAAGCCACAAATAGCATCTTCACCCACTTCTTCAGATAGCTTTATATTTTCAGCATTACAATGGGTTTTTGATCAAAGCTATATCCTTCAATAGGAGCAATCTTGACATCATTTAAGTTGGTATTACTCTGTTTTTCTACTTTCATTTCACTCTTTGTGACACCAAAGCTTTCAATTGTTTCAGCATCCAGACCAGTATCTGGAACATGGTTAGCTTCATTGGGCCTTTTAGGTCCTACTTCCTCAGCTTTCAAGCAACTTTCTCCATTCATTTCATTATGGACTGGAGGTGATATGCTAGGGCAGTTCTTTACAACCCGTGAAGCACTAGAGCCTTTCGTGGAAGCATTTGATAGTTTCTGAGATAGTACAGGTGAAGCGGGTTTTTGAGTGTTGGGCTTCATGTTCCCAGTTGCTGTCACTATTCTTGCAGGTTGAAGCTTTGAATGCTTTGCCTTGCTTGAGCCACCTCCACTTGAGCTACCGATGGTAGGTCAAATTTTGGGACCAGCAGGAATGCCAGAATAAGATTGTGGATTTCCTTCAGAGGTACGAAACTGCATGACATAGACATTCCAGACATATAATACTCGCCTAACAAAGCAAATTCGAGAACTTTGACAATAGTACAGGAGTTGGTTTTGTCAATTTGATATTTTCCACAGGAGAAAAAAAAAAAAAAAAAACACCTCCTTGGTCCAAATGGAGAGGCTTTACCAGTGCATTCTTCATAGGGAAATTTGACTATAAACCCCCCATACCTTCCTTTCATTGTTAAAAGGATTAAAAAAAAATTATACTTTCAAAATCCTCTCATAATTATAAAATCTTGTATAAAAAACAAAATTTATTATTTAAATATTTTATCAGACTATTATACTCTCAACTAAATCTTTCCTCCATCTCATTCTACATCACTTTCTCTCTCTTCCTTCACCTCCACCTCTACCTCCACCTCTCTTCTCATCCCCCACAGCCACCGCCCTTTTCCCTTTAGCCTCTACAGCCTCTCCATGTCTCTCATATCCCCCGCCATCTTTGCCGAAATTATCTTCTCTACCGTCGCCGAGATCTGCGATCTCCTCCTTCGCCACCGCCGAAGCTAAATCTTCCATTTTCCACAACGAATTGGAGGTTTTGGATCAAATCGCGAAGCGCACAACAGAAATTTGGATCTATAGATACATGTGTGTGTTTGTATGTGTGTTAGTGATCTCAGTTACATCTTAGATCTGGTTTGTGACATTTCGAATTTGGTGTGATTTCACCATTACAAACTTGATTTGATCTTCGACATATGTTGATTAGTTTTTTGTTTTTGTTCTTGATTTATTTTTGTTGATTTACCGAGTTCAATCAGGTGTGTGCTCTAGTTTTTGTTTGACGGAATGAGAATAAAATTTTACTCTGGTTTGTACTCCGTTTTTGTTTGACAGAATGAAAGTAAAATTTTACTTAGTTTGTGCTCTGTTTTTTCTTGACAGAATGAGAGTAAAATTTTACTCTGATTTATGCTCTATTTTTTCTTGATAGAATAAAAGTTAGAATAAGAATAAAATTTTACTCTGGTTTGTGCTCTGTTTTTATTTGACAGAATGAAAATAAAATTTTACTCTAGTTTGTGCTCTGTTTTTGTTTGACAGAATGAAAGTAAAATTTTACTCTGATTTGTATTCTGTTTTTTCTTGACAAAATGAGAGTAAAATTTTACTCTGATTTGTGCTCTATTTTTATTTGACAGAATGAAAGTAAAATTTTACTCTGGTTTATGCTTTGTTTTTTCTTGATAGAATGAGAGTAAATTTTACTCTGATTTATGCTCTGTTTTTGTTTAATAAAATGAAAATAAAATTTTACTCTAATATGTGCTCTATTTTTATTTGATAAAATGAGAGTAAATTTTTATTTTAATGTTATCTGTTCTGTTTTTTATTTTTTTTTATACTATGAAAGTAAACTTTACTTTGTTATTGTGTACTTCTATTATTTATTTTTAGACTCTTAATGACACTAAAATTTTACTATCAATTGCAAATTTGAATTACATAATGATAGTAAAATTATAATTTCAAAATAAAATTTTACTCTGAATAAGAGTAAAATTTATTATGATTCAAAATAAAATTTTACTCTAAAATTTTACTCTGGTTGAAAACATTTTGATTTGCTTAAAAATATAAAATTTTGTTTTGAATCAAAGTAAAATTTTACTCTGAATCAGAGTAAAATTCACTATAATTCAAACTAAAATTTTACTCTGAAATACACTGTAACAATGATTTAATAAAAAAACTAATAGATATAAGGATAATATAATAAAAGAAACAAATTTTAAAATATGAAGAGATTTTAAAATTACCTATATAATATTTGTCCTTTTAAAAGATAAATTAAACAAGAGGAGGTCTCACCAAATCTCCCCTCTTCGTATTGTCATTTATTGCCACAGAATTACATTGGCAAAACCAATTCCAAATAAGAAATATCAAAATAAGAAGCATTTGTAATAGCAAAAGTAAACTAACCCCATCAAAAAACAAAAAACCCGATCTTTGGTAATAAGGACTTGGGGCACCATTATCTAGGGATGTACAAGGAGAGCTAGTATCAATGCTAGCCCTTGAAGTATTAGACCTCTGATTTACAGTAGAAGTTGATGAAGACGATTCTGAGGACCATTCACTAATAGAACTAGCAGGAGATGGATTATTAGAAGAGAGCTTCGATGACATTAAACCAGCTGAGAGACCAGACTGTCCTTTTTTCTTCAATGCAACCTTTGCTTGCGTTGAGGATTGAACCGGAGGAAGTTGGGATAATGCTTCTCGGAAACAATCTTTCTTCTAGTAGGATTCACAGGAGATATACCAACATTGGCAGATGATGCACTGCCAGAACCATCAGTCAAGGAAGAGGATTTTGGTAGTGGCTTTGTCTTGGTCAATGTTGAAGAACTAGAAGAGGAGGCTTCGAAGATAATGCAGGCTTATGCAGAGTCCTACAGGAACCACCCAAACCATGTATCTTTGTTGATGGAGCCACTTTACCGGGAACTGTCACAATCATTCAAAAGGTACTATTAAGTTTAGAACTAGAGCAAAATTATTCGGTTGTTGGTAAAGAAAAAAGAACTTTAATTAACTGGAGTTCTATTTACCAGATGCACTTTTTTCTTTGTCATTTTCGATTTTAACTTGGTTGCTGCACAAAGAAGATCTTTTCAGTGATGCTGACGATATGGGATTAGGCCTTCCAATTACCTTTGGCGCCTTCTCAAGGGATGAAGTTGGGCCCCCATTTCTAGCAACAGGCTTAATTAGACAATATACGAGCGGTGTCAGTTAAACCATATTGCAAATTATAAATAATTTGTATGAGACTGTTGCACATCAATTTTGGTTTACCTACGTGTTAAACCAAAATTAGAAAGCCAGCATATCTCCCAAATGCAAGGATTCCAACAAGGATAAAAAATGAGATCAAAATTAGTCAAATAAACCATGGATCATGGATGTTTTTTGTTTTGATCTGACAAATAATGCATGGAAATGCAGTAAAACTATTACAACCAATAATTGAATAATATCCTTTCCAATCAGAATGCCCAAATAACTCACACAGCTAATCATTTGCATAATGTAGAATGAGAAAGTAGAGCCAAAGCATTTTTAGTGTAATAGACAACTACATGCCTGAGCGCCTTGTGAAAAACCAGAACTCTGTTTTGTCAATTTCCCTGGTCCTCGCATGCCAATGTTTGGTTTCTTGGAGGCAGGTTTTGGGTTCATCTAAAAATTTTGGAAGACATAATTCAGACTTGAGAAAATTTACAAAAAAAACAACCACATCTAAAAGCTACTATCTATTCAGTGAACTTACCATATTCTTAGAAGTAAGGTCCACCTTCTTTAAAGCTGCAAAGCAAATGTAACCATTATTCCAAAAATAATTGTCAATAATATGTGCTGGCTAAGTATTATGGCAACCACTTTAGTCTCAGAAAAAAATTAAAAATAAAAAAGCAAGTCTGTTCTGCTAGCTCAAACCACACACAGATTCAAGGTAAAATGATCATCTTCATCAAAAGAAAAGAATATAGTGACTAGAGACTAAACACCACTATCTGACCTCATATCACTGCAATATTCTAAAAGCCATGCATGTCGACATGGAGGCATTTACCAATGGACAAACAGAAACAGAGATTACGTCTTTTAGCCATGTATAAATAATAAAACTGCTATTATACTTACTACAGATAGGTTGGGTTTCTGTCTCTCCTGATGTACAAGGAGAGCGAGTATCAATGCTAGCCCTCGAAGTATTAGACCTCTGATTTACAGTAGAAGTTGATGAAGATGATTCTGAGGGCCATTCACTCATAGAACTAGCAGGAGATGTATTATTAGAAGAGAGCTTCGATGACATTAAACCAGCTGAGAGACCAGACTGTCCTTTTTTCTTCAATGCAACCTTTGCTTGCGTTTTGAGGATTGAACCGGAGGAAGTTGGGTTAATGCTTCTGGAAACAATCTTTCTTCTAGTAGGATTCACAGGAGATATACCAACATTGGCAGATGATGCACTGCCAGAACTATCAGTCAAGGCAGAGGATTTTGCTGGTGGCTTTGTCTTGGTCAATGTTGAAGAACTAGAAGAGGAGGCTTTTGAAGATAATGCAGGCTTATGCACAGTCCTACAGGAACCACCCAAACCATGTATCTTTGTTGATGGAGCCACTTTACCGGGAACTGTCACAATCATTCAAAAGGTACTATTAAGTTTAGAACTAGAGCAAAATTATTCGGTTGTTGGTAAAGAAAAAAGAACTTTAATTAACTGGAGTTCTATTTACCAGATGCACTTTTTCCTTTGTCATTTTCGATTTTAACTTGGTTGCTGCACAAAGAAGATCTTTTCAGTGCTGCTGACGATATGGGATTAGGCCTTCCAATTACCTTTGGCGCCTTCTCAAGGGATGAAGTTGGGCCCCCATTTCTAGCAACAGGCTTAATTAGACAATATACGAGCGGTGTCAGTTAAACCATATTGCAAATTATAAATAATTTGTATGAGACTGTTGCACATCAATTTTGGTTTACCGACGTGTTAAACCAAAATTAGAAAGCCAGCATATGTCCCAAATGCAAGGATTCCAACAAGGATAAAAAATGAGATCAAAATTAGTCAAATAAACCATGGATCATGGATCTTTTTTGTTTTGATCTGACAAATAATGCATGGAAATGCAGTGCAACTATTACAACCAATAATTGAATAATATCCTTTCCAATCAGAATGCCCAAATAATTCACACAGCTAATCATTTGCATAATGTAGAATGAGAAAGTAGAGCCAAAGCATTTTTAGTGTAATAGACAACTACATGCCATGCCTGAGTGCCTTGTGAAAAACCAGAACTCTGTTTTGTCAATTTCCCTGGTCCTTGCATGCCAATGTTTGGTTTCTTGGAGGCAGGTTTTGGGTTCATCTAAAAATTTTGGAAGACATAATTCAAACTTGAGAAAATTTACAAAAAAAACAACCACATCTAAAAGCTACTACCTATTCAGTGAACTTACCATATTCTTAGAAGTAAGGTCCACCTTCTTTAAAGCTGCAAAGCAAATGTAACCATTATTCCAAAAATAATTGTCAATAACATGTGCTGGCTAAGTATTATGGCAACCACTTTATTCTCAGAAAACAATTAAAAATAAAAAAGTAAGTCTGTTCTGCTAGCTCAAACCACACACAGATTCAAGGTAAAATGATCATCTTCATCAAAAGAAAAGAATATAGTGACTAGAGACTAAACACCACTATCTGACCTCATATCACTGCAATAGTCTAAAAGCCATGCATGTTGACATGGAGGCAGTTACCAATGGACAAACAGAAACGGAGATTACGTCTTTTAGCCATGTATAAATAATAAAACTGCTATTATACTTACTACAGATAGGTTGGGTTTCTGTCTCTCCTGATGGAGCTTTACTAGAACTTGCCATATGAGATGCTCTACTGGATTTCTGATTTGAAGCTCTGATGTCTTCAAACAAATCAGCTTCAAGACTTTCCAGTGTCAAATCACTTTCTAATGTAGAGAGTGAGTCAGTAGATCTGCACATTTCCTCCTCAATTCCAGGTACAAAAAGTTTTCGACCCTTGTCAACTCCCTCGATCATGCTAGACAACTCATCAGGGTCTAGAACACCTGGTATGTAGAAAAAAATAAATTTGTAACTACAAGCTTAGATTTGAACATAATATAAGAAATGAAGTAATGTTGTACTGAAGAATAGAAGGATATTTCAAACTCCAAGCATACCTGCACTAGTAAAGAAGGCAGTATCCCACTCTAAACTTTTGCGCAAATTACACTTGCCACTTTTTCTTGTCCCTTCAGGCTCCAATGACTCAGAAGATAGAGGTAAATGTTCCATCTGTGAAATGACATCTGCCGTGTCCACTACTTTTTCAGCATTGACAACCTCCAGCAACTCACAACTTGCATTGTTACTCTGATTTTCTGAATAATCATATTAAAATAAGTCCAATTTGGAACATGAGATAGCAATCATAAGAAATACAAAAATAGATGAAGAAAATGTTGTTGTCACAGATATAACCCATATTTACTACTACAATGTAAGGAAAACAACACCATTCCCTGGTCATGTTGAATAAAGAGAATGTTTGAACATTAATTGTACGTGCCGGCAATCTGTTGCAACCCACTGCATGCCGTGTCAACATATCGTTTCAAATTTATCACCGAAGTCATTGTAGCTTTTACCCACTTCCCAACTCATCCAAAGATGAATACCCCGGTGAGAAGATGGCAGAAAGCTGACAATGGAGGCCGACAATGCAGTTCAAATGTAACCATTATTCCAAAAATAATTGTCAATAATATGTGTTGGCTAAGTATTATGGCAACCACTTTATTCTCAGAAAAAAATTAAAAATAAAAAAGCAAGTCTGTTCTGCTAGCTCAAACCACACACAGATTCAAGGTAAAATGATCATCTTCATCAAAAGAAAAGAATATAGTGACTAGAGACTAAACACCACTATCTGACCTCATATCACTGCAATAGTCTAAAAGCCATGCATGTCGACATGGAGGCAGTTACCAATGGACAAACAGAAACGGAGATTACGTCTTTTAGCCATGTATAAATAATAAAACTGCTATTATACTTACTACAGATAGGTTGGGTTTCTGTCTCTCCTGATGGAGCTTTACTAGAACTTGCCATATGAGATGCTCTACTGGATTTCTGATTTGAAGCTCTGATGTCTTCAAACAAATCAGCTTCAAGACTTTCCAGTGTCAAATCACTTTCTAATGTAGAGAGTGAGTCAGTAGATCTGCACATTTCCTCCTCAATTCCAGGTACAAAAAGTTTTCGACCCTTGTCAACTCCCTCGATCATGCTAGACAACTCATCAGGGTCTAGAACACCTGGTATGTAGAAAAAAATAAATTTGTAACTACAAGCTTAGATTTGAACATAATATAAGAAATGAAGTAATGTTGTACTGAAGAATAGAAGGATATTTCAAACTCCAAGCATACCTGCACTAGTAAAGAAGGCAGTATCCCACTCTAAACTTTTGCGCAAATTACACTTGCCACTTTTTCTTGTCCCTTCAGGCTCCAATGACTCAGAAGATAGAGGTAAATGTTCCATCTGTGAAATGACATCTGCCGTGTCCACTACTTTTTCAGCATTGACAACCTCCAGCAACTCACAACTTGCTTTGTTACTCTGATTTTCTGAATAATCATATTAAAATAAGTCCAATTTGGAACATGAGATAGCAATCATAAGAAATACAAAAATAGATGAAGAAAATGTTGTTGTCACAGATATAACCCATATTTACTACTACAATGTAAGGAAAACAACACCATTCCCTGGTCTTGTTGAATAAAGAGAATGTTTGAACATTAATTGTACGTGCCGGCAATCTGTTGCAACCCACTGCATGCCGTGTCAACATATTGTTTCAAATTTATCACCGAAGTCATTGTAGCTTTTACCCACTTCCCAACTCATCCAAAGATGAATACCCCAGTGAGAAGATGGCAGAAAGCTGACAATGGAGGCCGACAATGCAGTTCAAATGTAACCATTATTCCAAAAATAATTGTCAATAATATGTGCTGGCTAAGTATTATGGCAACCACTTTAGTCTCAGAAAACAATTAAAAATAAAAAAGCAAGTCTGTTCTGCTAGCTCAAACCACACACAGATTCAAGGTAAAATGATCATCTTCATCAAAAGAAAAGAATATAGTGACTAGAGACTAAACACCACTATCTGACCTCATATCACTGCAATATTCTAAAAGCCATGCATGTCGACATGGAGGCAGTTACCAATGGACAAACAGAAACCGAGATTACGTCTTTTAGCCATGTATAAATAATAAAACTGCTATTATACTTACTACAGATAGGTTGGGTTTCTGTCTCTCCTGATGGAGCTTTACTAGAACTTGCCATATGAGATGCTCTACTGGATTTCTGATTTGAAGCTCTGATGTCTTCAAACAAGTCAGCTTCAAGACTTTCCAGTGTCAAATCACTTTCTAATGTAGAGAGTGAGTCAGTAGATCTGCACATTTCCTCCTCAATTCCAGGTACAAAAAGTTTTCGACCCTTGTCAACTCCCTCGATCATGCTAGACAACTCATCAGGGTCTAGAACACCTGGTATGTAGAAAAAAATAAATTTGTAACTACAAGCTTAGATTTGAACATAATATAAGAAATGAAGTAATGTTGTACTGAAGAATAGAAGGATATTTCAAACTCCAAGCATACCTGCACTAGTAAAGAAGGCAGTATCCCACTCTAAACTTTTGCGCAAATTACACTTGCCACTTTTTCTTGTCCCTTCAGGCTCCAATGACTCAGAAGATAGAGGTAAATGTTCCATCTGTGAAATGACATCTGCCGTGTCCACTACTTTTTCAGCATTGACAACCTCCAGCAACTCACAACTTGCATTGTTACTCTGATTTTCTGAATAATCATATTAAAATAAGTCCAATTTGGAACATGAGATAGCAATCATAAGAAATACAAAAATAGACGAAGAAAATGTTGTTGTCACAGATATAACCCATATTTACTACTACAATGTAAGGAAAACAACACCATTCCCTGGTCTTGTTGAATAAAGAGAATGTTTGAACATTAATTGTACGTGCCGGCAATCTGTTGCAACCCACTGCATGCCGTGTCAACATATCGTTTCAAATTTATCACCGAAGTCATTGTAGCTTTTACCCACTTCCCAACTCATCCAAAGATGAATACCCCGGTGAGAAGATGGCAGAAAGCTGACAATGGAGGCCGACAATGCAGTTCAAATGTAACCATTATTCCAAAAATAATTGTCAATAATATGTGTTGGCTAAGTATTATGGCAACCACTTTATTCTCAGAAAAAAATTAAAAATAAAAAAGCAAGTCTGTTCTGCTAGCTCAAACCACACACAGATTCAAGGTAAAATGATCATCTTCATCAAAAGAAAAGAATATAGTGACTAGAGACTAAACACCACTATCTGACCTCATATCACTGCAATAGTCTAAAAGCCATGCATGTCGACATGGAGGCAGTTACCAATGGACAAACAGAAACGGAGATTACATCTTTTAGCCATGTATAAATAATAAAACTGCTATTATACTTACTACAGATAGGTTGGGTTTCTGTCTCTCCTGATGTACAAGGAGAGCGAGTATCAATGCTAGCCCTCGAAGTATTAGACCTCTGATTTACAGTAGAAGTTGATGAAGATGATTCTGAGGGCCATTCACTCATAGAACTAGCAGGAGATGTATTATTAGAAGAGAGCTTCGATGACATTAAACCAGCTGAGAGACCAGACTGTCCTTTTTTCTTCAATGCAACCTTTGCTTGCGTTTTTGAGGATTGAACCGGAGGAAGTTGGGTTAATGCTTCTGGAAACAATCTTTCTTCTAGTAGGATTCACAGGAGATATACCAACATTGGCAGATGATGCACTGCCAGAACTATCAGTCAAGGCAGAGGATTTTGCTGGTGGCTTTGTCTTGGTCAATGTTGAAGAACTAGAAGAGGAGGCTTTTGAAGATAATGCAGGCTTATGCACAGTCCTACAGGAACCACCCAAACCATGTATCTTTGTTGATGGAGCCACTTTACCGGGAACTGTCACAATCATTCAAAAGGTACTATTAAGTTTAGAACTAGAGCAAAATTATTCGGTTGTTGGTAAAGAAAAAAGAACTTTAATTAACTGGAGTTCTATTTACCAGATGCACTTTTTCCTTTGTCATTTTCGATTTTAACTTGGTTGCTGCACAAAGAAGATCTTTTCAGTGCTGCTGACGATATGGGATTAGGCCTTCCAATTACCTTTGGCGCCTTCTCAAGGATGAAGTTGGGCCCCCATTTCTAGCAACAGGCTTAATTAGACAATATACGAGCGGTGTCAGTTAAACATATTGCAAATTATAAATAATTTGTATGAGACTGTTGCACATCAATTTTGGTTACCGACGTGTTTAAACCAAAATTAGAAAGCCAGCATATGTCCCAAATGCAAGGATTCCAACAAGGATAAAAAATGAGATCAAAATTAGTCAAATAAACCATGGATCATGGATCTTTTTTGTTTTGATCTGACAAATAATGCATGGAAATGCAGTGCAACTATTACAACCAATAATTGAATAATATCCTTTCCAATCAGAATGCCCAAATAATTCACACAGCTAATCATTTGCATAATGTAGAATGAGAAAGTAGAGCCAAAGCATTTTTAGTGTAATAGACAACTACATGCCTGAGTGCCTTGTGAAAAACCAGAACTCTGTTTTGTCAATTTCCTGGTCCTTGCATGCCAATGTTTGGTTTCTTGGAGGCAGGTTTTGGGTTCATCTAAAAATTTTGGAAGACATAATTCAGACTTGAGAAAATTTACAAAAAAAACAACCACATCTAAAAGCTACTACCTATTCAGTGAACTTACCATATTCTTAGAAGTAAGGTCCACCTTCTTTAAAGCTGCAAAGCAAATGTAACCATTATTCCAAAAATAATTGTCAATAACATGTGCTGGCTAAGTATTATGGCAACCACTTTATTCTCAGAAAACAATTAAAAATAAAAAAGTAAGTCTGTTCTGCTAGCTCAAACCACACACAGATTCAAGGTAAAATGATCATCTTCATCAAAAGAAAAGAATATAGTGACTAGAGACTAAACACCACTATCTGACCTCATATCACTGCAATATTCCAAAAGCCATGCATGTCGACATGGAGGCAGTTACCAATGGACAAACAGAAACAGAGATTACGTCTTTTAGCCATGTATAAATAATAAAACTGCTATTATACTTACTACAGATAGGTTGGGTTTCTGTCTCTCCTGATGGAGCTTTACTAGAACTTGCCATATGAGATGCTCTACTGGATTTCTGAATTGAAGCTCTGATGTCTTCAAACAAATCAGCTTCAAGACTTTCCAGTGTCAAATCACTTTCTAATGTAGAGAGTGAGTCAGTAGATCTGCACATTTCCTCCTCAATTCCAGGTACAAAAAGTTTTCGACCCTTGTCAACTCCCTCGATCATGTTAGACAACTCATCAGGATCTAGAACACCTGGTATGTAGAAAAAAATAAATTTGTAACTAAAAGCTTAGATTTGAACATAATATAAGAAATGAAGTAATGTTGTACTGAAGAATAGAAGGATATTTCAAACTCCAAGCATACCTGCACTAGTAAAGAAGGCAGTATCCCACTCTAAACTTTTGCGCAAATTACACTTGCCACTTTTTCTTGTCCCTTCAGGCTCCAATGAAGGGACAAGATTTTGAACCTGGCTAAGGCTGCTGCATTTTCGTTTCAGGCTCCAACGAATTGCGCAAAATTTCAATTCGTAAATCGAATCAGAGAAAAAAGAGAGGAAACGAAAATGCAAAGGGAAAAAATTTTGAACCTGAATGTAGGCGGTTTCGAAATTCGGATTGAATTTAATAATAATAATATTAATAATAATAATAATATTGATAACTATAAAGTTTATATGAACCGATCGTTTGAGTTCGACATCAATATTCTTGATCTTGTCCATTGAAATCGATTCACAGATCAAAATGTCGAAATCGATCGCAGAGAGAGAGGCACAGATTGATTTCATTTCGTAAATCGAATCAGAGAACAAATAGAGGGAACGAAAATGAAAAGGGAAACAATTTTGAGTGAAAAGGAAAACAATTTTGAGGGAAAAGGGAAACAATTTTGAGAGGGAACGAAAATGGAAAGGGAAAAAATTTTGAATCTGAATTTAGGCGGTTTACTGCTAGCCTCTCTCTCTAGCTTCCTTCTTTAGGGTTTCCCCAGTCGGCGCCGTTTGGGAGGGGGAGGGGGCTCCGGCCTCCGGCCGCCCCTCTCCTCTCCTCCCCCCTCTTTCTTTTCTTCTTTATCGCTTAATAAACCTTGGGAGTTACCTATTCCCAACCTCTCCCTCTTCGTGAGGCGTCTCTTCCCCCATGGTGGAAGCTTTGCTGGGTTGCTCCTCCTCCCACCGGTGCCGGATCTGCCTTGGTCTTCTTCTCCGTTGCTCGCCGTTCCCTCCACCAGATCTGCCTTGGATCTGTTTTGCCTCCATTTTCCCCAAACCAGATCTGGTGCCTCCGGGTTTGGGGTGTTTTTCCAGTTTTTTTTTTTTTTTTTTTTTTTTTCTTGTTTGGGTGTGATTGTAAAGAATCCATCGATGCTTTTAGGTGGTTTCCTCAATCTGTGGTTACAATTTATGATCTCAGACACGCTTTACAGTTAATTTTATTCGACCTCTGTTTTGCGGGACGAGTCCGAGCACTAATATCCGTTCGAGATTTTCATAAGTTTTATATCTGTGTGTTTATTTTTTGATTTTTTTTAACTTGGTGTAAGTTTTTTTTTTTTTTTTTTTTTTTTTTTTTTGATGAATTCTTATGTAAATGTCATTTGGCTTCAATAATAAAATATCTCTAATAAAAAAAAAAATAATGTAAGCGGTTTCGAAATTCAAATTGAATTTAATAATAATAATAATATTAATAACTATAAAGTTTATATAAATGGATCCACGCTATGCGCTACTATACAGGTACGACCCACAACCCGAATCAATCATCTGTAGTTTGGATAAAGAGCAACTATGGATGAGTAGCCAATCTATCGATTCGTTTAAACTAATCGAATCAAATCACTTCGTCATATTTTAGATGGATATGTGATGACGAGTAGATAATTGTGAATTATTTTTTTTAATTTACTTAAGTTTGTTTTGAAAAGATGGTTAAAAGTTATTTTTTTACTTTTTTTTACTTTTTTGTGAGAGATGGAAGTTAGGGATGGCAATTTGAAACCGGCCCGACGGGGATCCCCGATCCCGATCCCGATTTAAGCGGTTTTTCCCCGAAAAATACCCCCGACGGGGAGGTGACGGTATTTGAAAATCAATCCCCGATCTGTCACGGGCCGGGGACGGTGATCAGTGTTTGATCCCCGGCCCGGCCCGACCCCGGCCCCGATCCCCGGCCCCGATCCCCGTCCCGAATTTCCCCGAAATAAAATTACTTTTATACCCCTTATATATATATATATATATAAACCAAATAAACCAAAAATAAACCCCAATCTGTGTTGCTCTCCCCCCACTCCCTCTCTAACGCTGATATATCTCTCTCTCTCTCTCACTCTCACTCTCATCTCAACTCTCTCGTTTCAACTCTCTCTCTCTCGTTTCAACTCTCTCTGGCCTCGACTCCCCCTCTCTCTCACCGACGGTCTGTCACCGACGGCGACTCACCACCACCGCCGCTGGCCTCGACCCTCTACTCTCTCTCCGTCTCCGCAAACCTCTCCTCTCCGTCTCCGCAGCACAGCCGCCACTGTCCGCGAAGCCGGCGTCGCTGTCCACTCCGCCATCCCTTCCACCTCCGCCGTCCCTTCGACTCCGCCGTTACACACAGATCTCAGATCTGTGATTATACTATAGATCTGGGTAATTATTTATAGATCTGATTTCATTTATAATTTCTATAGATCTGTATACATGTAAATTTCATTTATAATTTCTATCTATTGTACAGATCTGTATACATGTAAATTACTCCACCAAATAAAATTACTCTGTGTGTATGTATAATGTATCTGTGTGTGTTTTGTGTATGATTTTTTTGATGATGTTGATTCTGTTGAAAGTTGTTGTTGATGGTGTTGAATGTCGAGACAGATTTGGATCGGGGGAGTTTCGGGGTCGGGGAAACCCGATCCCCGTTGGGGCCGGGGATGGGGACAGTCATAGGTTCCCCGTCGGGGATCGGGGCCGGGGCCGGGGATATTTTTGCCATCGGGGATCGGGGACGGGGAGGGTGATCCCCGGCCCCGCCCCGCCCCGTTGCCATTCCTAATGGAAGTGGGTTAAAAGTTAAGAAGTGGATTATAACTCACTTCCCAAAAGAGACGGATGACGGATTTGAGATTCATTTGATCGCAATTGAACTGTCAAACTGCGAGTATCCCTAGCAATTTGTAAGACTTTGTTTTTTCAATTTGTTTAGACATTCTGTTTGTGTTTTAAATTGAAAAAAAAAATTAAATATTTTGTTAAAAAAGAGTTTTCAACTTTTAATATAGTTTTGAATTGAAAAAAATAAATGTATTATTTATCTATATTTTTAAATTTTTAAATCTAATCTAAAAATAATAAATAAAAAAGATGATACATTCTGATTGATTTTTGTTTTTAAAAACAGATATAGATGTAACAATACAAAACATGCAATCTCTACTATTGCCCTATTCATGGTTTTGGTGGTTTGAATTATTTTTATATTTTAAGAACCACATATTATAATACTTTATGTGGATGAGGCATGCTGTGATTGTAATATGTGGATAAGACATGCAGTGATTGTAATATTCTAAAGTTTCAAACTTTTTCTTTGAATGAGACATGCAGTGATTGTAATACTTTTTTAAGTCATTGACTGTAATACTTTCTTTCTTTTTTTTGAGGAAATGCACAAGTTGAATTATGTTAAAAATTTATAAAATTTTAAACCGCCAAACCGATTTGCATCCATTTGCTAATCTGCCAATCCGCACAATCCACATCATCCAGATTGGCACACAGATGCGGATTAATTTTTTTTAATTCGCCAAACTGACAGATGGATAGCTAATTAGAGGTTCCGTGACCGCAACCGACCCGCGCCCACCCTAGGGGCAACTATTTGTAATTTACACAGTTTTCTTTTTTTCTTTTTTTGGTTTTGAAATTGAAAGCAATTTTTTTTTCTATTATTGTTTTATTTTTCAAGAATTGAAATTACTTTCAAAATTTTTTATTACAAAAAAAAAGATATTTCCCTTATTTTTAAAATAAATTTTTGCTCTCTTATCTGTCTCCTACCACCTTCGACCATTGATTTCTGATTAGTTTGAATGATAGACTAGTCATCGCCCATGACTATGATCGCAACTTTTGTCAACTTATCAAATATGTATTCTATTTTTTTATTTTTTTATTTTCAAAGTATTTTTTTGAATTTAAAATATTCTTTTTTACAAAAACCAAAAAGTGACGTGTCATATCACACTTTAACTTCTTACCTGCATTAATTTGTGAATTTATGGCTTCATTTGGAAACAAAAGTAAAAAATTGCGTTTTATAGCTTGGGCTAGAAAAATCAAAATATTTTTTTTGTCATCAAATTATTAGATAATTTTATTTACACATCCTTACTTATCTTAGTATATACCATTTACTCAGTTTACATTATACACAAATTAAAATTTTTAATTTTATCTCAATACACATTAATAATTTTCAGATAATACTAAATTACCCTTATCTTCTCCAACAAATCCTAACCCTAACCATCGTCGGCAACCACTGCCTCCCACCGATGTCGTTCCCTTCTCAGCTGTCATGACCCAAACCCGGCTCTATGGGTTTAGCACCGTAACCGGCCAGTAATCCGAGATTACCGAAGGCCTGCTTAACAGTAATACAGTAAAACAAAGTACAGGGCCTGGCGGAAGCCAATATAGTAAATAAATAATATCCAATGAGCTGTGACAGTCTGTATGCAAAAAGACTTTTCATGCATTCATACATTCATAACAGTACAGTCTATACAAACATTTACAGTCACTCAATACGGGGACCTAATCTCTTGATAACAGTACAGTAAAGTAGATAACAGTCTATACAGTGATACAAAACAGTACGGAGACAGACGGGGGAAACAAAACACCCCAAAGCCATAGCATGGCAAACTCGGAACCTCGCAGTGAGGCACATAGGTTAGCTTGACAAAACTGGAGTCTAACCCACGCTCCTAACTCCGGTCTGGTGGCTGAGCACCTACATATATATATATATATAAACAGTGAGCTAAAGCCCAGTGAATAACATAATGCGTAAAGAGGTTAGAATGAATGTCTTTACAGTAATGAAAACAGTTCATTAAATTAGCATTCGGTCGTTCAGTCATTCAGTCATACAGTAATGTGTGGTACATCCCTTAGCGTAACAGTACAGTAAACGGTAGGTCTTAGGAGACCAGGTTTTAACAGACCAAACAGTAAATGATGGCCATCAATCAGTAAACAATAGTGGTTCCAACATGGGAATCGAATCGATTAGACAAATCCACCCGTTCACAGACCGTCGGTGGGGCCATCCGTTCACAGACCGTCGATGGCAGAGATTTCTCAAATGGTAGCAATAACAGTAAACAGTAGTTGCAAAGGATGCCACAATACAGTTCAGAATATAAGACATACATTCATTCAGTAAACAGTATCAGTTCAGTAAACAGTTCAATTTAACAGTGGGAAAATATTCACAGTTGAACATATCTTTACACAATTGTTACTCATAGAGTTCTGGGCTACAACAAGCTAGAGCGTCTCCAGTCGCTAACCCTACATAGTTCACAGATTGAACACACACTAAGCTATACAGTTGGGAAAGATCATAACTTAATCCCTAATTTGCCTTGGTGTGTTCTACATCTAAATCCTCATTAAGATGTCTTAAACTAGACCTAAAAATGCCTAGGATGGGATGATGATGCAAAGATGCATTCAGAAAACATTTTCAGAATTTTCAGTGAAACAGAGCCCCGCTCGAGTGCAGGTTTCCCCGCTCGAGCGGACATGCAAACAAAGGGACCCGCTCGAGCGTCAACTTACCTGCTTAAGCGGACCAAAAAGTACTGGATAGGTGAAATTCCCGCTCGACGCCCGCTCGAGCGTGTCACCCAATCCTCCGCTCGAGCGTACAATCCTCCGCTCGAGCGGACTGATGAACAGTGCAAAGTACTGGATGCTCGTTTTCCCCCGCTCGAGCAGCGCTTCCCCCGCTCGAGCGGACAACCAAGTTTTGGTGTTCCAAATTCGATCCTCTTGGGCCCATTTTCTGGAAAACTCTTATAAACACATAGAATAACATGTTTCAAAACTCAATTTAAGAAATCAAGACCCAAGGGTGTTTAATTCAACTCCAATTCAAACCATTTTTGAAGAACAATGCCCAAATAGAACATGCATGGGTTAAAACCATTTCAAAGCTTCAATTCTTGCTCTAATGAGCCCAATCCTTTCAAAACAAAATGAAGTCATGGACTATTCTCAAAACATGGACATGCATGTGAGGAAATCATGGATTGCAACCTCAAAACTTAACAATAACAACATGCATGCAACAATTAAGCTTCAATACAACATTACAAGCCATAAATTGGCTCTAAACTTCAATTTAGCTCTAAACCATGCAAGAAGCAACATAAATGCACAATCAAGGAGATGGATTTCTACCTTAAGTCTTGTATTCAAGGTTTAGGAGCTCAATTTAACAATCTACACTTAAACTCCTTCAATTTCCAAGCCAAAACAAGCAAAATGAGATGAAGACTAAAGGTTGGTTTGGCATGTACTAAAAAAGTGCACTTTTTGACTTATTGGTGGGTTTGGGTTGGGTTTGGGTTGGGTTTGATGTGATGTATTAGAGAGGTGATGTGATTTAAATAGGATGATGTGACTTAAATAAGATAGTGACTTTTTGGCTTTTTGACTTATTTAGATGATGCCAAACCAAGCCTAACTCTCTCCCTTGTTCCTCTCTCTCTAGTCGGCAAGAACACGAGGAATGGCTGATGAATATGCTTTGTAATAAGGCTCAAGTGATGCATATGGCTCAAAAATATGGAGATAGTGGGCCACTAAATGTGGCAAAATGGTAAATAGGCCAACTCTTGCCAATTAGCTTAATTTAATCTAATTTAATCATACCAAATCACTTTTCAGATAATTGCACCCTAAAATCACATAAATGATGATGATCATAAAACACTAACTAATTTCTGGTTCGGTCGCCGATAAGGCCTTCAATTTGCAGTTTAAACATATAAACATGAACAGATAATCACACACTCAACAGATAGAAAATGCATTTTAACAGATACAGTCAGTTAATCAGGTTCAGACCTCAGTCAGTCAGTTCAGTATTCCAATAATTCTATTATCAATCAGATTCAGTCCCAGTTTAGCAGTAATCAGTAGTTAGTTCAATAATTTATCAGTAAACAGTATGGGGGTTGTTACATCAGCCTCTCTCAAGCTCCCACGGCCACTGCCTCTCCCCAGCCTTCTCCTCCCGCCACTGTTTCCTCCTCTTTATTGCTGCCCTCAAATCGGATCTGAGAAGAACCCAGTTGATCTCAGACTTCACACCTTCGCCACCACTCCTCCGTCGACCACCTCACCCCAGGTCGCCTCTAATCGCAGATCAAGTAGAGATATAGTAAAATCATCATAACTCTCAACTGGACCTCCTATCTTTTCAACCATAACCTCTTTTTTCTTCTCATCAATCTTAAAGATAACGTAACGGTGTACCTTTTTCCTCTGCAATTCCAGATATGTGCTATTGTTATGATCAGCAACACCCATGCCAGATGATGCATTTGCCTGAAATCAAACAAAATGTTCAAATGCTCACTCTAATGAAGATCGTACATACAAATATACATATGCCTGCATACTGTGTATAATATGTCTGAAACATGCTAAAACCACAATTTTAGCAGCTTTTTTCATGTTTAAATCACAAATAGCTATAAATCGATGATAAAGTTGAATAGTACACAATGCTCTGTGCTTTCCCTATTTTGCAGCATTCATCATACAATGATAAGAAATTTACCAATACACTTTATGGTCCTCAAAAAAACTAAAATTGCATAATAAAATAAAATAAAATATGCTTTTTTAAACTTCTCTTGGTACCATTTTTTGATTCTCACCAAAAGTTATTTGAATATTTAAAATAGGATGCATAACGTTAACAGTTAGGGAAGTCTTTGAGCATATTCCTTTCCTTCCATCAATCTCTCAAAGGTTAGGGTTGAGTTGGGAGGGAGGGAGGGAGGGAGGGAGGGAGGGAGAAAGGGAGAAAGGGAGGGGTGTGTTAGTAATTTGATTGAATGATATAAATATAATAAAAAAAATTTAGAGAAAAAAGTGCACTGAGTTAATCAAATGTGTGGTGTGGAAATAGAATTTCTCCAAATCATTTGGGAATGTAACTAAAAGTTATCTATGAAATTACAATTATACCCTCCATATTGTTTAAATTAGCCACATGGGTGAAAGTGGTTATTTTCTAAAATAGGTGAGGATATTTTGGTCATTTAATTATGATGTGACAATATAAACAAATATTAAGTAAAAAAATTACCAACTTCTCAAATGACTTTTTGAAAAAGTCAAAAAACTTGATTAAAAGTCCAAAATTAACTTTTAAGCATCTCAAAACACTCCTATATTATAATATTTTTTTAACAAGATTATATTTAAAGACTTCCAATAAAAAAAATTTACACCGCCGCCGCCGCCGCCGCCGCCATGCTTTCTCCTCTCCATCAATCACTGCCACCCAAGCATCACCCCACTCTCCTCCACTAGCCACTATCACTCTCTCCATCTTTTTGTAACTCCCAATACCTCTGTTGGTTAGCAAAGCATAAAATAGTTTTGCATTCTTTATTATTTCATACATTCTCATGCATTATATACAATTATTCTAAACTTCTTAACAAAATCATAAATTAGAAAATCATACATGTATTTGTCCTATAATTAAGCTTGATTATGAGATGAGGAGATTGGATTCATTTTTGGGTTCAATCTTTGATTACTTGAGATCTAACTACTAATATATTTTGTAATTTTTTTTATAAGTTGTACAAATACATATATGACAAATTTTAAAATGTATATATTTTGTGATTCATGGGGCAGTGTCCAAATTGCAAAAAGAGGAAAGGTGCATAGTATACTTAAAAAATGATACTAAAATTTAAGTCTTTGCCAAGATGATTTCATTGTTTTATATATATTTTTTTAAAATGTTAATATCTACTCTTTTTTTTCAATAATTTTTTTGTTGAATATCTTATACAAAAAATATTTTTATTCAATCCATAACATTCAATATAACAGGCAAAATACCTTATGATACATTTAATTCAACTCAATTATCGATAAAGTGAATAGATCTTTTCTTTTTCTTTTTTTAATCTCTCTTTTAATCCAAAGTTGTAGTTGTAATATGTATCCTCTACTGTTTTTGTTATGAAATATAAATCAAAGTTTGAATTTTTATGGTGAGAGAGAAAAAAAACAAGAGGACCATTGGCATTGAATAGTCGGAAATATTATTAATGAAAATTTATGAATTGAAAAAAACTGTAGGTTAAGAAAAATATATAAATAAATCCGATTTAATGGTTAAGTTGCATTTCATCAGCTAAAACTAGATGCATGACACTTCCAATGTACGTAAGTGCACATTTCCCTCAAATTGAAGCAATGTCAAATCTTTTAGCTAAAAAAGTTCTTGTGGAAAAGTTATTTGGGCAAGCTTCACTTTACCCTCCTATAGTTTGGGTCATGTGCGGATTATCTTCATGATATTTGAATATCACCACATAACTCTCCTGTGGTTAATAGGGTGATGTGCACAGTTAGGTTTTTCATTTATTCTAATAAGTCGTGCATGACACGCACCTAATATGCAAATGGGCATGAAAATATGATTTTTCCTTTGAATTAAAAGACTAAAATGCCCTCATCTTCTTCACATCTTTTTCCTCCAACTCAAGGCCAAGAACAATGAATAAAAATTATAGTACTTCTGAAAATCAAAACATCAAAAAGCTTTCAACCTCCATTGCAAGAGCTTCAGAGATCGAGGGGAAAAAAATCAAATAAGGAATATATAGGGAAGTTTGAAACCGATCAACCCGATCAACCAATATATGCAATACATAAATTATACATTGATACAAACAACACAAACATGTATATATATATAGAGAGAGAGAATAATGTTTTTGCAATGTTCATTTAGATTGGACTCAAGCGTTGATCGGAGGTTTTTGCAATGTTCATTTAAATTGCAAAGGCTTACATCCCTCTGTCGTTCCCTTCTCGCCTCCATCTCTCTACCACCAGCATCACTGCATCGCTATCGCCATCGCCGTGGACCTTAGCGACATAAAAGCCTTTGCCGTCAAGTGGGCAATTGTTCCATCACCACCACGGCCATCCATGTTCCGCCTCCTCTCCTCCTCCAAACCTCTTGGCGTTCATCGCCAGATTTGTCGTGAAATCGAGATCCTTTGGAGTCGTAGTCATCGGACCTACAGGTGTCGGTGGCGACTCCTCCGGCGTCTTCTAACCTTCCGATGATGCCGGATGACTGGCAGAAGTGTGTGAACTTTGATCATTCATTGGCAGAGGTAGAGGCTAACCTCACAATGACTTGCCTTCGTTGGACGTGTGAGGCGGAAGAGGTCGCAATGATGTTGGACAGCCCCTACTCAGGCACCACCTCTGCCACTGGTTAGACAACCTCTGGTGGTTTCACATTCTCGTCCACCTTCTAAAGCATCATCGAATGAGTGTGTGAAATTGAATAAGGGTGGTCTGTGAAACTCTAACCCAACAAAAGCATATCTCTCTCTCTCTGTGTGCATACATGTTTTGTATAGTCTCATATCTAATTTTGGATTGAAATTATGTTGTTTAAATTAATTTGTTAAATCAAAACACTAATTTCATATATCAAAACCCTAAGTTCTCTCTCTTGCTCTTCTCAAATGCACAATTGTTGAATAAGAAATGTCAAACAAAAGTTATATATACAAGGGCAAAATAGTATTTTTACTTTTGATGTTAACGGTGTTAACTATGCCCATTACCCCATTAACCACAAAGAGGTTATGTGGTGACATTCAAATGTTAGGGGGATAATCCACACATGTCCCAAACCATAAGAGGGTAAAGTAAAATTTACCCAAATTATTTTAGACCATTGCTTATGATATTACTAAAAAAATAAAAATTAAGGGTATCATTAAAAATTTGATCATTAGAAATTTTAAATTTTAGTCTCATATTTGGTTGTAATAAATATTAAAGCGAGAGAGGGATGATAAGGAAAAAAAAGAAATGCATACAACTTTATCACCACCATTCTGTATCAATCAAATGTGTATAGACCCATGCACACGTAGAGGAAAAAGCAATCAACACTAAATCTTGTATAAATTTGAAAAAAAATTATTTTTATAAATTCAAAATTCAAACACAATCTAAAACATATAATATTGTAAAAGTCACAAGTCTATGGGCTCATTTGATAGAGCTGTGGGAAAGTAATTATAGCTTATGTCTTAACAGCTTATAGATTATAATTTCAAACATAAGCTGAAAAAATAAGCACATCCTACCCTGTTCAACCAAAAAGCTTATTTTTCACTAATAAAAAGTTATAATCTACACCTATTAAGCTACACCAAACACTTAAAAACAGCTTAACTTAAGCTAAAAGCTAAGTTAAGCTGAAAAAAAACTATGCCAAACAGGGCTTATGCAAGATATAATCCATCAACAACTTACCACAAAATGATGAAATTGTTATAAATTCAAAATTGTTACCCCTCTTATCCCATATTATTTATAATAACATGGTATTACTAATTTCCATATCCCACAAAAAAATCATATCAAAGAATCAAGCATACCCAAAGATTACTTATGAGACAAGGAACAAAATTTACTCTCTTGTATACAGATTTCTTTCAAACTTGTCCTTAATAATGCAGCTACTCAAAGAAGAAGGGAAAAAAAAAGAAGAAAAGAAAGAAAAGAAGATACGCTCAAATGCTTCTGCTAGGCATTATTTCAAAAATATCATTCATTTCTTTTCCTTTCTCCCTACGCGATCCAAATAGAGCCTTAAAAGAGTTACTTATAACACGAACTCCAAATAAAGCATATAACAAGCAGTAGAAGCCAAATAATTTCTAGATACAAGAAGAGGACAATAACCAACTCAAATTAATGCACAGCATATCCACACAACACAACATGATACCACTCAAATAACTTGATCATGTTAGAGGAAGCTTGTTGTGGCATTTTAGATCTGATATAATTTTTTTCAGTAAGTAGGATTTTATTACCGAAAGAAACAAGCTATTGATTAGTGATAACCCTCAACTCCTTCCTAATCTTCCAACCACAAAGATGAACAAAACAAGAAACACGACAGGTTGGAAAGAAGAAGAAGAAGAAACAAATAGTAACCAAGTACCAACACAAGGCACGCTACTCGTCAGGATTTGTTTCCTTTCCCCAGCAGATATCCCAGGACACCAAATCAGAGTGCCTAAAAAATAAGCAATTGCGAGATTTTGCAATGTATAAGCTGTTACTCAGCTTTTGACATAATGCGTGTATAAATAAATGAACATAGTGCATAAAAAAAAATGATTAAAAAATTGGGGTATTTTGAGAACGGCAAATCTGGATAAGCAACTCACACTGCAAAAACAGGAATCAAGAGGTTCCAAATCAGCCATTAAGTGTTGATGAGTGTGAATATAAAGTTGTTCAATATAATTCCCCGTCATAAAAGCCACAATGAAATCTGTAAATTACCACAAAAGGTTGAAACTGTAAAAAACAAATTATGTCAGAATTTCTGGCAAGTCATCAAGGGCAAGTCATATCAAAGGCCACTGAATTTCATTGTCATCAAGCAGTCTGGTCATAAATGAAACATTAATCCAGAAACTAATTATTCTGCCAGTCTTATTTCCTAGTAAAACACTCCATTCACCAAGCAACTGCAAGGTAGCTACCAAATTTGAAATAAATCCATCTCCAGCCTAACTACTTTGTACCAGACTATCTAAACATTTCATCATAGGAAACCATTTAGAAAGAAAGCAATCCAAGCTTCTGAAGTTCTCACTCTAAAGGTCTATAAAAATCCTAAAGGCAGAAAAACATTTACAAAACGCACATAAACAACTAAAAAACTCAAAACTCTTTTTTACAGTGAAATCAAAATGAATAAACATGGTTAGAAAATATTGATGAGTCAGGATTCTAAGGATGCCTAAATGGATAACTAAGTTGAATGCTCCATCCTACCTATTTGCATGCAATTGTCCAGTAACAAATATGTACCCAAGGGGGCAACGGGTTTCCTAAAAAGACAAACATCGAAATGAAGTGCAGTACCAATGTGTCATGTGAATACCTAAATTGATCTGCATCAATTATCAAGCAGCATTTCATTCCACAGATGTTGCACCCTTTCTGCCTCGCTTTGTTGCAGAAGTAGAAGTTTTACGCGGTGTAGAAGATGAGTAATTAAGGCGGTAACTGACTAGTGAAGGCCCAAAAATGCTGAATTTTCCAGTACTGCTGAAAGCTGTTTCAGCATCAGAACGCCTCTTGAAGACCACTTTAGCACGTTTGCTCTTCTTCATGACCTCGGTGACTGATTCATTCAAAGGTCCATAGCGGCTGAATATCTCATTAAGAATTGATTCGGAAGGAACAGACTCCAAGTCAGTGAAGTTCAGAATTAGTGTGGTTGGAGTCTCCTCTTCCTCGCATTTCTCATCCATGTCACCTGCTGATTTTCCCTCCAATTGACAACCCACAACAGCAGTTTCATGTTTAGAATCCAATTGTATACCCAACTCAAGAGCTGCTTCTGGTTCAACAGTGGGGGAACTCTTTTTGTTTGGGACCTCAGGTTCAAATAGTACTTGCTCTTCTTCGGTGTTGCTTTGAACAATCATGTCAGTCCAATAAGAGTCTTCCATAACCTCAACCCCAGATGTTTCTGTAGTTTCCGATTTAGATAATTTTTTCCTAATATGCTTGCCAGACACTTTCTCGGTTGATTTTTTGTGTTCTTGTGAAATGGAATTCTCTAGGCACAATGAATTCCTGAAATTGGAGAAAAAACTAACACTAGAAAGCAACAAGTTGTTTTTCATTGGATCTCTGGCAGACACAGAGAGTTGTGAGAGCATCTCATCCGGAGGAGGGTACTCCACTTGAATGGCCTCTTTTCTTTTGGATTTCTCAGAACTAGTCCTGGAAGATCTTTTGTTTCTTCCATTTTCACCTACAGTTTTTTTAGAATTATCCTTGAGAATTGGAGTTGACACAGCTAGTTGGCATGCAACCTTACGTATGCTTTCTCCAACTCTAAAAAACTGCTCTTTTGTCATTGGTGACAGAGAAGTTTTCCTATTTTTCACCGTTGAGTCATCAGATTCTGAATCACCAGCCTTACGTTTCTTCATAGAAGACAAAGAAGTCAACTTCCGGCCAGCTTTCCCCTCGGATTCAGTATCGCCTTTTGAAAATTTTGAGTGGCTCCTAGACATCAAGTCAGACACGCGTCTCTCTTTTTTTTTCGGCAGAGTCACACCATCACCAGAGATTTCCTTACGCTTCCGATAAGGAGTATCCTCAATAACCAACTTTCCTTTTCTCAACGGAACTTGCTCATTGCCCATGGGAACACGAATTGCATCCTCAGTCACTACCTCAGAATACTTTTCCTCCCCTGTTACAGGAATGTCAGCACCATCCTCCAACAACTCACCAAGCATTTTGAACTCGGGCAGCTGTTCAAAACCCTTCCAACGATTGAAGGCCAACAACTGGGCTTGTGCTATGACAAATTCCAATCTGTGAGTTCCACCATATGGAGATTGTGCTAAAGCTTTCAAATATTGGACAAGGTTCACATGCATAAAGGAATCCATGCTTGAATATTCATCCCTGCCATCTCTTCTACTTGATTCTTCACGAATACCAGCATTAACAATAATTTGCGTTTTGATCCTATCATATACCTCCTCTGGCAAACATGAACAAGCAAGCCCAAACTCCACCCGTCTCGAAACCTCTTCCAAAGCACAATCCACAGCATGACAAAAAGCTTCCGAATTGCTCTGCTTCACCATTCGAGAGAAATGTGTTTCAAATGGCTTTATCCGTGATGCTTCGTTCCAAGCAAATGTCTGGTCCCCGAAATATGCTATCAAAAACCCATCCTTCTTGCAATATTTCCTTGCCTTTTCTGATGCATCATAAGGATCAAAGATCTGCCCAGGCCACCATGGATGGCTCCTTACTTTACCCCATACCAGATCAGACACATGAAATTCACCTTTTTCAGTCCGGCACTCTTTCACTTGAGACTCCAGTTTCAAAGCTGCCTGTTTAACAATTTTCTTCTCGATGTCTTGTGGCTGTTGAATATCCTCCATCTGTGCTGTAATTACTACACCTTCGTTTCCATTTGAACCAAACCCATTAATATGGGGAGCTGTATCCGATGAACAAGGCAATAAACCCATGTCACCTTTAACCTCAGTTCCTTCACTGTCTATCCCGCTACCAGATTTCAAATCCCCATCTGCTGTTATCAAATGCAAACTTCCAGCCACTTGTTGACCAACCCATTCTGAACCCATAAAAGAATCAGGTTTACACTCATCATGCGAAGACCCATAAGCATTAACATGAGGAACTTTATCATCCGATAAATGAGCCAGCGTACCCATGTCACCTTTAACCTCAATTCCCTCATTGTCTATCCCGCTACCAGACTTCAAGTCCCCATCTTCCATTATCAACTGCGAACTTCCATCAAGTTGCTGACCAGCCGATTCTGAACACATAGAATAATCAGGTATACAATCATCAAGCGAAGACCCATAAGCTAGGTCCAAATTCACTGCAACATCAGTTGCCATGCTCAATTTCTCCTCAACAGGCTGCAAACCAGCACTCCGATCCTCTCCTCCCCCTCCACAATGCGATACCACTACTTTATAAACTTTCCCTCCTACCTCATCTATCGCAGAACTACCCTCTCCACTTCTATCTACAATTGATTCCCCCGAAAATGCACTAAAATTCTTCTCAAAAGCTTCATTTTTATCAGAACACAATGAATCCCCACCACATACATCACTATTCGGAACATCACCCTTCAAATCCGAACCAACCTTATCATCATCTACCTCAATTTCACCTTGGCCCGGCGTAACATCCATTTTCGCATCATTATCTCTATCTAAATCTCTCATTTCTGCCTCCGTACTGATCACTCTATCTACATACCCTAAACCCTTAACCGAACCCAACGGACAGCCCGTTAGGGTTTGGGCAGCTGAAACGGCGGCTCTAACCGTTGATTCAGATTTGTTGACCTCGTCGTTCTGTTGAACGACGTCGGAGTTGAGGTCTATGTTGTCGAATTTCACAGGCATTAAGAAACCCTAAACAAATACCATAAATACACATTATTTCCACATATATAGACCTATATGTATATATATATGTGTGTGTGTGTATGCTAATGAATTTAATATAAAAAAACATACCATTGACGAGAGAGAGAGAGAGAGAGAGAGAGAGAGAGAGAGCATGCATACCTGGTCTGAAGCTTTGAATGCTTGATATCTTTGAGGAGTTTGTGTTCGAGAGAGAAAGAAAGAGAATGGGTGGTGAAGAGGGTTAGGGTGAAAAGTGCGTTCTGGTTTTGGTGCCAAGAGGTTTGGAGGAGAGTTGGAGGAGATAGCAAAAGGAAAAGGTCATGCACCTGGGGCGAAGCACAGTTGGTTAGGAGGTTGGATCTCAAGGTGTCTAGTCAGTACTTGGTGTGGGTTCAATGTTCTCTCGCTGTGTGAGTCCTGACTTAAGCAGAGCTTATCTTGGGAGATCGGGGCAAGTTCCCAAGTTATAGTCTTTCGCTCGGAACGGCTAACAGGACACCTTGGTGATCTCTGCAAGGGGCGCTGCCTTGGACCTGCGGGAGAGTGGGAGGATTTCCCTATAACAAAAAAAAAAAAAAAAAAAAGGTCATGCACCGAAATAATGTATTAAATTTATTATCAAATTTTTTATATGGTAATGAGACATAAATTCATATGAATTATATGGTTTAGTTTAGTAGGTGGGTTGATTTTTTAATTTTTTTAATTTAGAGTTAAAAAATTTGATTTGAGAAAGATTTTGAATTTTTTAAATTTGTTTTGTAAGAAAAATAATGTAATGATTATGAGTTAAATATAATATTTTATTTTATTATAACTAAAAATTTTACTTTATTTTTGTAACTATTTTAACTCAAAATTTACTTCTCAAGCCTATAGAAAATTTGATATAAAATTTAATAGGTTATTTGAGATTCTTAATTTAACTCGTAACAAAATGATGTGATTAAACACGTGTCATAATCGTACGGATTATCAGTGCATGGACCCATTTTGATGGGACCGTTTGGTGTAATTTGGGTTGCTGATCGGGGATTTTTTCAAACAACCATGATTCGTAGCTCGAAAGTTTGGCTCGAGTTTGGCTCGAGGGGTCAAAACGACGTCGTTTTGACCCTTTTTTTTTCCCCCCCCTGGTTTTTGTTGCAGAACGAGAAGGGAGAAGAAGGGGAGAGAAGGGAGGAAGAGGAGGGGAGGGGGCCATAAAATCGGCTGGAGGAGGAGGAGGAGGAGGAGGAGGAGGGAGGGGGAGGGGGAGGAGGAGGAGGAGGCGGGGCGAGCTGCTGCGAGAGGCGGGGTGACGGCGAGCTTCTGCTTCTGCTTCGACGAGGACGACGACGGAGCGGCGGGGGGGGCTGGGGCGACGATCGACGATGGTGGAACCTGACGACGATCGACGATGGCGACGATCCTCTCGTTCTCCCTCTTCTTCCCCTCTGCTTCTCTCTTTCTCTCCCTCTCCCTCTTCTTCCTCTCTTCTCTCCCTCTTCCCTCTTCCTCACAGATTCGAGCCAAATTCGGGCCAATTTTTTCGAGCTACCGCTCATTTTTCTTTTTCAAAATAAGTTAAAACTTAAATTCGGTTTAATTTGGACGAGATTTTCAAAATAAGGTTATAACAAATTACGTTTTTACCATTTTTGTGGTCCAGTCATAAAAAATTGATAAAATCATAAAAACATGGTTATAAATTACGCTTTTAATTAAGAAAGCCTTGTTACATATTACGCGTTTAAGGAAATTGAATAAAATAAATAAATAAACAAATTGAATTTTATTTATTTATTTAAAATAAATAAATAAATATTTATGTGTTGTATTTTTTTAATATTTTAAATATATTTTTAAATATTTAAAAAAATTATTTTTTATTTTAAATATATAATTTTTATTATAAATATTTTATTTTATTTTATAAATATTTTTTTAAAATATTTTATTTTTTTTTTGTTATGTGTTTAGTTACGATTTGAGTATAGAGTTTTGAAAGTAATGTGAAATTTTGAGTTATGTGTTTAATTATGAGATTTGAAAATAATTTTTTAATTGAGTTTTGAATTATGTGTTTGGTTATGATATAAGTGTGAAAATATGTTTTGAGTTTAAAATATTAAAATTTAAAAAATTAAAATATTTACAAAATAAAATAAAATATTTAAAATACAAAAATTATATATTTAAAATAAAAAAAAATTAGTTTCCCAAAACAAGAGAGAGTGAGTGGTTACCTCGTACAAATTATGTCCAGCAATGGGAATACAAAAGGGTGGACGGCAATACAAAAGCGTGGATGATAATCACGCTTATCTTGGTCAACAGTAAAAGTGTGGTTATGAATCATGTTTTTAAAAATACAAATTTTGTTTAAAAGCGTGGCTGCTGATCATGCTTTCTACACAAATCAAATTTTCTTAAACGCATGGTTTGTAACCACACTTTTACGATTTTATCAATTTTCCGTGGTTGGGCCACAAAAAATGATAAAAACATCGTTTGTAATAACGTTTTGGTTTATTTTTGGAATTCCGTCCAAACTAAGCCTAGTTTAAAAAATAAGTTGTTATTTTAGTTTATTTTGAGAAAAGCCCCTTGCTTATCAAACAAGCAGAACTATTTTTGTAATAAACGACGTCGCGTGTTATAAAATTTTTAAGGTAAATTATCCTAACACCCCCTAACGTTTCTATTTAATAGAGATTCTCTCTTACGTTTGAAAAATTACATTATCGTCCTTGAGATTTGTAACCTTATTATAAAATATCCCCTAAATTGCTGATGTTATGTCCTAAAATTTTCTACATGATTATTTTGTCTTTTTTCCTACCATTTCTTTCCTTATCGTTATAACTACATTCTATAATTTTCTATTATTAATTTTTATTTGAATATATTCTTATTAACTGATGATATACAAATATAAATTTTATATAAAACTCTCAAATACAATGATATGTTTTAATGGTGACCTTTCACTTTAAAACAAAATACACCATAAATATGATTTATATTTACAATAACATCACTATCACAATATTTTTATGATGTTTTTTGTAAAAAATTTTATATATGAATATAATTTTTCATTTTTATTTCCACCATAATTTTTCTTTCTCATCTATTCACACACATTTATTACAGTACTACCAAACACCGTCATTAACATTTATTACAATATTACTAATTTTTTATTTTTTTTTTGGTATTTGGTGAATTATCAAAAAATACTATATTTCTTAAATATATCTAGATTATGTATATCTAAAAAAAATTACTTAAAATATTAAAAAAATTAGTAAAAAAAAAAAACTCAGTTTTTTGTATGAGTTAAAATTAAAGAAGATGATTGTTATTTCTCTTGAAATGACATGAACAAAATATCAACATTATTTTATTATTTTATATGTATAAAGGCTAAGGGAGAAATATGTCATTTTAATTTGACAGGGGGTAAGTGTAATTTTTCAAATGTAAGGAGAGATCTGTATTAAATAGAAATCTCATGAGGTATCAGTATAATTTACCCAAATTTTTATTTACATTTTCAATTATTTTTCTTACGTAATATGTGACATAAAAAAAAAAATGTAATTATAACAATTTTTTTGGCCATGGTGGAATATAGATAACTTGTGCATAGTGCTTCAATAAACCTCATGGGAAGCGCGAGCCATGTGGTTTCTCTACATGGTGTGTTGCACAGTGTTGCACAGTAAGGATTTTCTTACCTATAAATAGGTGAGTTGCATTGTAATGAAATCACAATAATAAAAAACAGATGGAATCTGAGAGAGTAAATCGAAGTCAGAAGTGAGAGTAAATTATCAAGTTTGGGGTGAGTTGTGTTATATTTTGAGATACTATAAACTGTTTAATGTAAAATCTGCTTTGCAACTTATATTAGTTTTTACCCTGTTTGCTTTAAAAGGAAAATTCATGGATATAACTGTTTATTAAATGTGTTTTGCACAATTATTTTGTAAATACCACCACAGGATCCTATGCCTTGGGAGACTTTAATATCCATTGGCCCTCTAAATTGTCACTTTGTGTGACCCTTTGTTGTCATCAATTCACTGACCCTCTGACTTCTGGTATGAAACAAAGCGTTGTGCGGAGCTAAGTGCCAATGTTTTAAAAACCGGACCGGTGAGTGAACCGGAAAAGGGACCGGGTGGACGGGTCACCGGTTCAACCGGAATCAAACCGTGACGTAATAAATATATTAAAATTATATTTAAATAAAAATATAAGTAATAAAATTATAAATTAAAAATATTAAATTATCTTAAATATTTGTCCTAATATTTTTTTTACTGAAAAATATAATAATACATTTTAAAATATTATTAATTTCAATTTTGGAAGATGAAATCAAATATTTAATATTCCCTCCATATGATTTTAATTCAAATAATTTGATTGAAATGAGAGCAAAAATTTTGGAGGGATATCAAAATTTCAATATTCCCTCCAATACATTTGATTGAATCCCACATGGATTTTTTGAGTTTTTTTGAAAGAGTTTTTTTCTTATAAATAGGTGAAGACTTTCACAATAATTTCATCAAGCTCTTAATGGGATTCCTCACAAGAGGAGACCCTTGAAAAAGAGTTTCAAATTAAAATTTTCTTATATTCTTATATTTTATATTTATATATATATATATATAAAATAAGAAAGAAAGAAAGAAAATAAAAAAACAAAGAAAATTTTTTTTTTTTTTTAAAAAAAAGCACCGGTCTGGTTTGATCAACCCGGTGCCGGGTCAACCGGTTCACCGGTTTAACTGGTGGGTTCACCGGTTTTGCATAAATAGGCCGATTTTTGCTGATGGCCGGTTTTGGTGGGTAGACCGGACCTGAGCCCCCCCCGGTCACCGGTTCAACCGGTTCAACCGGCCGGTCCGGTCCGGGTTTTAAAACCTTGCTAAGTGCTACACTATTGTGGGGGCCACCTCTAGAATTCGTACGAGTCACCTCTTGAATCCATATATATGTTATGTTCTGTACCGTGGTTATAATTATTTTGTTTATATGATTTCTATATTATATGTCTGTTATTCAAAATGATTTATATCAAACAAATCTTTGTTTAGCCCAAATAATTATCTATTGTGATTTTTATACTCTTGTACTCTTAGTATAATAATTTTTACTCTGCCACGTACTTATAGTTGTTAACTACTTTTAGGTGACATGTTAGGACCAATGCGTGGGGTAGGTACAAGCTACTTTGTAGTCATAGTTCAGCTCTGCTAATGTAAATGAATATAAGCTCCAATGTATACGTTTTTAATTAAATTAAGATTTGGGTACCATTTTATTTTACTCCGCTACACTATTAATTTGTTATGACTTCACTTATTGTCTTGTTGTAACACAAAACCTCCGGGTATCGGATTTGGGTTGTGACAAAGTGGTATAAGAGTAATGGTTTTCTTTAAAATAATTTATTTAAAAAAAAAAAAAAAAACACATACATTGGAATAGAGGGCATACGCACAATTTAAAAGTAAGGTAGGAAATGTTTTGTAGGGATTTATCTTGGGTAACAATTGTCATGTTTGTTCCCCTTTAATCATTACTTTGTTGGAGGCAAAGAAAAACTGAGAGGATATGTTTGTCCTCCTTCAATCACTACTTTGCTAAAAGCAAATAAAAGTTGAGGGACATTTATGTGAATTACGTGTACATTCTGTTTTGTGTAATGATTAAAATTAGTATGAATGAATAGGAATTGTGGATCGGATTCATTAAAACTTTTATTCTGTAGCTATAGCTAATGATAAGGATGATACCAAAACCATTGGAACCGATTCCATAGAAATAAATGTATCAGAGCATGCAACGGAAACGAAAAGACAGTTCTATAAATTTAAATGACAAAATCTTAAAAGAAAGGAAGAATTTACCTAATATTTGAAAAAAAAAATGTAATTATAATTTTTTTTTGGGGCCATAATAGAATATAAGAAACTTGTGTATAGTGCTTCAAGAAACCTCATGGGAAACCATGTGGTTTCTCCACATGGTATGCTACACAGTACTGCATAGTGCAACATAGTGTTGCATAGTAAGGATTTCTCTCATATATAAATAGATGAGTTATATGGTAATAAAATCACAATAATAACAAACGAGGGAAATCTGAGAGAATTAACAGAAGTCAGAAGTGAGAGTAAAAAATCAAGTTTGAGATGAGTTGTATTATATTTTGAGCTACCATAATTTGTGTTAATGTAAAATATGTTTTGTAATTTATATTAGTTTAAGGTGAGTTATATCATATTTTTGAGGTACCATAAACTGGTTTATGTAAATTTGTTTTTCAAATTATATTAGTTTTTAAAAGTATATTATTTGATAAATGAACCCTATTTACTTTAAAAGGAAAACCAATGGATATAACTGTTTATTAAATATGTTTTGCATAATTATTTTGTAAGTACTACCACGGGATCCCATGCTTTGGGGGATTTTAATATCCATTGACCCTCTGAATTGTCACTTCATGTGACCCTCTGTTGTCATAGGTTCACTAACCCTCTAACTTCTGGTGTGGAGTAAAGTGTTGTGCGGAGCTAAATGCTATCCTATTGTAGGGCCACCTCTAAAATTCGTACGAGTCGCTTCTTGAGTCCATACACTGTTCTGTTCTGTACCGTGGTTATGATTATTTTGTTTATATGAATTTTGTATTATATGTCTATTATTCAAAATGATTTCTATAAAACAAATCTCTGTTTAGCCCAAATAATTATCTATTGTGATTTTTATACCCTTATGCTTTCAGTATAAGATTTTTCACTCTATCATATGCTTATAGTTGTTAATCACTTTCAGGAGATGTGTTAGGACCAGTCGTGGGATATGCATAAGGCATTTTGTAGTCATGGTTCAATTATGGCGGTGTAAAAAAATAAAAGCTGCAATGTATATGTTTTTAATTAAATTAAGATTTGGGTACCATTTTATTTTATTCTACTATACTATTAATTTGTTATGACTTCAGTTATTATCTTGTTGCGACACTGAACTTCTGGATATTGAGTTTGGGTCGTGACATAATAAATTGTTAATTTAATAAATCCATACGAATGTAAATATTGTAAAATTATTCAGCTTGTTTAGTTTGGGTTTTTAGGATTCACTTTTCAAAAAATTATTTTTTTTGTTTTTTCTATTTTTTTAATTTTACTGATTTTTTTTTCTTCATATTCTAAGCATTTTTTTAAATTTTTAGATACACCTAACATAAATACACTTAAAAAGTATAATATTTGTGAAAATAATCTTTAGAAATTTCGGTAAATACCAAAAATACAAAAAAATATATGAGAATTCAGTATATTTTTTGTATTCTTGTGTATTTATTGGAATTTTAAAATTTTTTTACAAATATTTATTTTTTAGATACATCTAGGTAAGGTGCATCTAAAAAAGTAAAAAAAATTATTTAAATTTTTTAAAATATTCACTAAAAATAAAAAATTCAATTCAAAAAATTAAATCAAACACATTGATTATTTTTTTTAGTACTTTAAAATCTATCATATATTTACAAGAAAAAAATTATATCGAAATGATAGTTGAATCACAGATTTTTTTTTTATTTTTTTATTTTTTAAAACAAGTTGAATCATAGGTTAACATATGCCCGGGAGGTTTGACAATGACACTTAATATTTTTACTAAGAAATTGTTGAAATTATATAAATAAGTATATTTTTTATTTTTTATGAAAAAGTTGTTTAGAAAAGTAGAAAAATAATGATCCTGTTTGGTAAGAGGCTTTTTGAATCTTTTTTTTTTAATAAAAAAATTAGAATTCACAAAAAGATAAAATAGACTAACATAGTTAATAAGATAAAATGTCGCATGAAACTCATAATCATTTCTTTTTTTTTTTGTCATAAACATTACATCTAACTAAAAAAAATAAATCAAACCATCTTTTCAAACACAAAAATTTTAACCTACCAGGTCTCGTTTGTCAACTATACATTTTAACTAAAAAAGTCAAAAAGTCACTATAAGTTATCACATCACTCTCATTACTTTTTTGTACATCTTTTCGTAAAGAATCAAAAAATTATGAAAATAACTTATTCTCAAACGATGCCTAAGATAGCTAACTTTCCAAGAGAAGCCAATGTGACTCAAAAAATATAAAAAATAATAATAATAATAAATAAGTGTATTTTTGTAATTCTAGCCAAACAATCTCTATTGCCAAGTTTGGAAACTCTCAAAAAAGTCAAAAAGTCAAAAAGTTACTCAAAAAGTTAAAAAGTTATCACTATTCACCAAAAGTTAAAAATTACAGCTACACAATTCTCAATCCTAATTTTCCTCTACACACTAATTTATACAATTTTTTAATACACATTTTTTCATAAAAAGTCAAAAAGTTAACCAAAACATCTATATTTTTTTCCTCAACTTTTTAGTCTAAAAAGACAAAAAATACACTTATTTAAGACACCCAAACAACTTTCAAATATCACGGTACAACTTCCAGCTTCTTAGGAATTCAATGAAAAGTTATGAATATATTATTATATCGAGTAAATCACATCGTTGTTTATTAATGATTTATTACCTCTCATAAATCTCAATATTTCAAGTTGATTTCAGACTGTAAATTTGGGATATGGCCGAGTAGAGTAGACTCATGGCATTTATCCATCTTTGAGCTCTACTATTCATGGTCCAATAGTTAAAGGAACTGTTATTCACTCCTGCCATTAACTTATGCAACGTTATTGAAGATATTTTTTACCTCAAATTTTTTTTTTATGGGACACTTTGCATCTCAATAATATTAATTCTTGATACAGAAGGGAAATGACCATAATTGAGAGGGTAATTTATACAGGTAAATTGGGCCGAGCTAGATGAATGGACTGTTATGGGCCGAAATAGGAGGGGTCGGGTTAATGGGCTTTGAAGCCGGTCCGATCTTTGAAACCGTGGTACTTAGTCCGGTCCTTAAAGGCCACGGACTTAGTCCGGTTAAAACGGAGCGTTGTTATGTCGGCTCAGGAGGGTGATAGCCCGGTTGACTTTACTAGCCGAAGTATGGAAAGCTATTTGCATGACTGTCCTTAGCTCGGCTAGTTTCTTCTATGGATAGCTCGGTCGTAGTATGGGAAGCCGAGGTAGAAGACGGTAAGGCAAAGCCGAACTAGCGTCACTCCGGTCATTCTAATGCGGCAATGTTACTTCGGTCGTAATGTAGTTCGGCCATGGGAAAAGACCATCTCACTTGGTTTAAGCAGTGAGGGTGTGAGAGAAGCATGATCTCTCAGGAGTATGGATCCTAGGAGGGCTTTACATGGAAGAGTAAGAGTCCTACTAGGATTGTGCCACATAATATCTGTAAAAAGCTCACCAACATCACCTGTGGAGATTGGTTGTAAATGAGCTGTAGATTCTAGCCAACCTGTAAAGGTATGTTAGACATGAGGCCATGAGGCCATGTACAGTATGAGGCCATGAGGCCATGTGAAGAAAGCCACCAAAAGTAGGAGTGAGCTGGCAGCCAGCTCACTTCGAAGATTCCCTCTTGTATTTGTAATCTCTATATATAGAAGGCTAAGGAGAGATGAGAGGGGGCTGGAGACAAGATGGCAAATAGACAATAAGCTTAGAGAAAAAGAAGTGCAAATTACAGAGAGTTGTTTGTAACTCATATCATTTGTTCAATATAGTGAATCTGCAGCTCGTGGACGTAGGCAATTTGCCGAACCACGTTAAATTCTTTGTGTTATTGCTTGATCAACAGGATTATACGGGCAAGTTTATTTCTCTCCCGTACAATAATGTATGTGTTTAGTTTGAGTTTTTTAGATTAATTTTTTTGTTTTTTGTGTTTTTTTTTAATTTTTAGTGAATATTTTTAAAATTAAATTTTTTATTACTTTTTTAGATACACATTACTTAGATGTATATAAAAAGTAAAAAATTTGTGAAAAAATATTTTAAAAAATTAATAAATACATAAAAATATGAAAAATATACTAGATTCTCAATTTTTTTTTTTTTTTTTTGTATTTTGTATTTTGATGTTAGTAAATTTTTAAAATATTTTTTCACAAAAATTATACTTTTATGTGTATTTATGTTAGCTGTGTCCAAAAATTTTAAAAAAATTGCTTAAAATTTTAAAAAAATTAAGTAAAAATAAAAAAAATACGAAAAATAATAAAATAGAATTTTTTGAAAAATATTTTTTAAAAACTAAAAACAAACAAAGTGAATAATTATTTATTTATTATTTTTTTAGATGGGGGAAAATGATCATAATAGTTGTAGGAAGTTTATTGGTGTAAGGGAAAGTGGAGAACACAAAGGCCTCAACCATCTAATCAATTAAGGGAAATTATTCATTTTAGGAAGACTCATTGTCGAATTTATCTTTAATTTCAAATTAGTACATTTTTAAAGTTATCATTTCAATTTCCAAGTAATTTTAGGCAATTCATAACTATTGTACTTCAATTGTTTTGAATGTGGTAGTAAAAATTACGTCATGATGGACAGAGATTTGACAATAATTTTAATCAAACAATCAAATAGAAAATCAGATAATTGTGTAAGATAATTATGTAAATGTCTTAATACCTTGAAAGTAGGACTTCTTTATAACATTTAACAATCAAAATAATGAAATAAACACATAAAAACTTCTATTGAAACCTTCTAAGTTTATAAGGTTATAAACTATTGAAAACTACTCCTAAAAGTTAAGATAATTTACTCTTAAGAATTAGACTAGACTACTTCTCAAGATAAAGAAGAAGAAAAAAAAAAAAAACTACAATAAGTTGATGATTTATTGATGCCTTGTTCATCTTCTTCTAACCTACTTATATGCTTAGGCAAACCCAAAGTCATACTAATGGTAGTTTACGTTGTCTCACTTTATGCCCTACGTTTGCTGCTTTTCCTTATTTCATGCACACCATAACCCATCGTGCTTTGAATTACTTTATGACCCATCATCTTGCACCTCCATCAAGCCACGTCTTCTACCATACTTGGTACCCATGAACACTTAGGGATGGCAATTTGAAACCGACTTGACGGGGACCCGATCCCCCAACTCCGATATGAACGAGTTTTTCCTGAAAAATACCTCCAACGGGACGGGCATGATTGTTGGCTTTTTTGGCTTTCGAAGGGTATTTTAGTAAATGCGAGCGTGCCAGCAAGGATCAATCAGTCCTTACAGAAATTATAATTGCCAACCAATTATCAGACGATTGTATTGTAGTTCTTTCAGCCTCAATGAAGAGGACTTTTACCGGTGGCTTGACTTAGGAGAAATTAAGAAAAATAACAGTTGATATGAAGAACAATCGAAGTATTTCATTAAAATAAATACTTACAATAGTCCAAACTCAGCCTCGAAGAGGTTTACAGCAACAGTCTACTTGAATCTTACTTGAAACTACTCCTATGAATCGAAGTGCAGTGCGGGTATTTAAAAAACAGGTATTTAAAGTGCAGGTATTTAAAGTACAGGAAATGTAAAACTGGAAAAGAAAATATGAAGTAAAGACTGGTTTGTATGATCTGAGTCTGCGGGTTTTTTTTGGGGACTTCCCTACTATTTATACTCGTCAAGGATGACCTTCGAACTGCACTTCAAACCGTCGAACTGCTCCTCCATGATCGCTGATCATGCTGCTTTAGAAGTAGTTCCACTACGCCATCACTTGCAGTTGAACTTCCCTCCTGTATTTGAATTCGAATATGAGTAACCGTT
The DNA here is from genome assembly GCA_036172215.1 of Camellia granthamiana. Classification (NCBI taxonomy): domain Eukaryota; kingdom Viridiplantae; phylum Streptophyta; class Magnoliopsida; order Ericales; family Theaceae; genus Camellia; species Camellia granthamiana. The sequence goes on along the minus strand of CM069905.1, from coordinate 17,332,018 downwards.
GGAGACATGTCACCTTGCATCTCTTTACTGATCTAGTGCTACTCAGATCACGTGAGAACCAATATTCATCGCCACGTGTACGATCAGGATCGAGGACTTGAATCCTATTCCCATAATACCCTTATTCTGCCACGTGTCGAATTGTAACTGGCTTTTACAAAATATGTAGCCAACAATGATATTTAAAAATTAATCCCCGATCAATTTCGGGTCGGGGACGATGATAAGTGGCCAACTCGACCCCGTATGTTTCCCGAACTGATATATATATAATATTTTTTATTTCCTGTTTTGTTTCCGTCTTCTCATTTCATCTCTCATTTTACTTTTTTTTTTTTGTTTCATTTCATAGCTACTCCATCTCTCTCTTCCCTCTACTCTCTCTCTCTCCCTCACCGTCTGAGACGCCACCTCCGACTATGATAACGGTTCATCTTTGACAACGCCACCTCCGACGATGCCACCTCTGAATACGACGACGACGACGACAACGAGCACGAGCAGAGAGATGTGAGGACAACGGTCTGAATCGGCGAGATCTGAATCGACGTCACGAGATCTGAATCGATGCCACCTCTGACGACGAGCAGATCTCTCTCTCTTATTCTCTCTCTCTCTACACTCAGATCTCTCATTCTGATATTGTTGATGTTGTTGATAATGTTGTTTGTGATGTTGATGATGTTGTAGATCTATCTCTCTGTGTTTTTTTTTTTTTTTTGGTCCGGAAAATTTCGGGGTCGGGAAAACCCGATCCCTGTTAGGGGACTGGGACGGGGGCAGTGATAGGATCCTCGTCGGGGATCGGGGCCGGGGCCGGGGACGGGGAAAATTTTACCATTTGGGACGGGGAGTGTGATCCCCGGCCCCAGCCCCGGCCTGCCCCGCCCCGTTGCCATTTATATGAACACCCATGATCCATTATATGCTTGGAGGCAGCACAAAATAGTAACAACGACATAAACAATAATAATAATATAAAATATAAATGTTTGTGGTCATAATTTTATATTAAAAATAATTTATGGACTAAATCGACAGACTAAAATTGATTAGCCACAATTAATGAGATCATATTTGATCATGATTAACAGACCACAATAAATAAAATTGAATTTGGTCACAGTGTCACAATTGACCAAAAAATAAATAAAAATTATGGTGCAAACATAATGCAATCTAGTTTTCTTTTATAACATTTGTCTAATACTTTTTCCATTTTAATAGTTAATTTTTTTTAAATCTTCTTCATCAAGGCAAACAAATCAAGTAATTTGCACTCTTGTATCACATGCAATCTCCTATTTATACATTATCCACCTAATTAAATTGCATACAATATTGACACATGCAAATATTGACATAAAAGGGCATCCCTAGTGGTTCACCAAATATTTTATCAAATTTAAATAAAAAAATGACGAATTTCTCTATTTGATATCGCCTGCTCCAACGAAAGAATTTGACTTTTCATCAAACCATCGATCGACCTAGTGGACGACTGGCCGGTTGACCAGTCAATGCAAAAAATAAAAAAAAACAACAATGTTTCTGTGGTTGCAAACAAGGAAGAGGATCAGGCGATATTGAGTCTATCTTTTAGCTTATTTTTTGAGCAGGCAATATTAGGTTGGGTATCAGATAATTTTTGAACTTTCGATGTTTTATGCCTATGGTTCGAAACATCTTCCATTATTTACAACAGACTGGGAAACAAAGAGATAATAAAAAATAATAAAAAAAAGGGAAACAAAGAGGGTATGGAACAGAATACAAATATAGGTTACCATGTTAAAGGGTTGATGGAGGAAATATTGGAGTGTAAGAAATTAAGCTGGAAGATACTCTATATGATTGCAAACAATATTTCTGGAAACAGCGAAAAGGACGACCGGGAGACATCTGGCCAGACGTTCGGCCGGTCGTCCGGTGGGTCCCATCCTCAACTGTCATACACAATAGAATGGTGAAAGGCACTCAGATCCTCAGTTTAGTGAAACATTTGTTATTTTCTCAGATTGATATAGGTTTGGTAAAACCATTTGAGCACAAAAATAGGTACTTTTTTATCAAATTTGAATTTGATGATGAATTTGGTGAAGTGATGAAGATGGCTTAAGGTAAGAGATTGCTTGTTGAAACAAAAATAAAACATTTATGCTTCGTTTGGGATATAGGTTGCCTTTTTGACTTTTTAGCTTTTGGCCTGAGGCTAAAAAGTTTCATTTGAAATAGGTTTTTTGACTTTTATGAGAGAAAAAAAAAAATGAAATAATTATGATTTGGATGTGACATTTTATCTTATTAGATTTTTAACCTATTTTGTTTTTTTGTGACTATTTTAATCAAAAAATTTAAAAAGATTACATGCCAAACGAAGGCTTAATACAATACCTATGAAATACATACATACATACATACATATATATATATATGATAAACATAAACTAATTAATATTTCTTTATAATTCTTCAACCCCAATAATTAATGATTTGAATAAAATTCATCTATGATGCACAAGGTTATAATTTGGGAAATTGACTAATAAGTCTCATATTTTGGATTTATAATCCATAAAAGTTCATATTTTTTTCTTGTGATCCATTTAGTCATTTTGGATTTTAATGACTCATTTACCTGTCACATTGGAATGTTACATTTGAAAAAGTACACTAAAGAGTTTTTTACATCATACTCACCACATTAGAATGTCACATTTGGGAAAAGTATACTAAGGAGTTTTTAATTTTTTTAGAGTGTCACATTATACCCGCCACGTTGGAGTGTCACATGTCACGTTTAGAAAAAGTACATTAAGGAGTTTTTAATTTTTTTTAGAGTATCACATCATACCTGTCACGTTGTCACGTTTGAAAAAAGTAAACTAACGAGCTTTTATTTTTTTTAAAGTGTCGCATCATACATGTCACGTTGTTACATTTGAAAAAAATATACTAAGGAGTTATCATTGTTTTGGAGTGTCACATCATATCCGCTATGTTATCACATTTAGAAAAAGTGAACTAAGGAGTTTTTAATTTTTTTTGAATGTTCATTATTGAAGTGTCATATTAATACTTATCACATTAGAGTATCACATCATACCTGTCATATTAATAAAAGGGTATAACTGTCTATCAAAACACTACCAAAATTAAAAATAGGATCACTCTACTAATAGTACTTAACAAATCCATAAAAAAAAAATGGAACTAATTAAAATACTTATTTGTGATATGAGATTTATTGGTAAATATCCGTTATAATTATCGTTTCATCATTTTCATTAATGATGCCCGTATAATATTAAACTATGCGTATTAAAGTCTAATATTTTTTTATTTAGAAGTTATAAAGTGGTGTAAATATATGATTAAGGAGATAAAAGTATAACTTCCTGGTGGGAAATTATTCAATATTTATAGAGTACCACGTGTCTATACTCCTTAGCCAATTATCATTCAATATGTCATCTCATGTTTCCTAATTACCTAACACAATACCTTACCTACCTACTTTCTTCACCAATCACAATATTATAGAATACCACGAGTCCATACTCCGGGATTATTGAATAATTATCCATTGCTGATAAATATATGCTTTGAAAAATTCTATTTATACATCATAAATTGTCTCAGTACATATCATTACTTACTTTACACATTTTAATATTTCAAACTTTTTATTTTTTGCTCAAAACACACCACAATCTTTGTTTTTTTACCCTAACACAAAAAAGGAAAATGAGTGGGAGCACTAATTAGTGCTCCCACTAATTAGGTGGCAGTGGATCCCACCAGTAATGATGTGATGTTTTGGTCTTGGAGTTGTATTTTTTTTTTTTTTTTTTACTTTTTTAATGCATTAGTGCTATTAGTGATGGTATTTTTAGTGAGATGAATCATTGTTGCACAAAAAATAGGTATGAGTGTACACCACCATGCACACCGCCCAGGTTCACACCCTCATGTCCGGAATAAAGAGGTACATCGACAGAGACTAATAACATGACACATAACTGGTGGCATTGGAGAAACAACCCTTTCAAACTAGACTGAAAAAATTACTCTTGCCGACAGCACTGTAACAGTACAATCGACATCACACTAAAGAAACTACTGGACAAAGATTTTCGATTCTCACTTTCGAAAATATGTGAAAATCTGTGATTCTCGCCTTCCTATAACAATTTCAATTTTGAATTTGGTTTAGTACATTGATTGTCTGGATATAATATTATAACTACGGCCTCGTTTGTCAATTATACATTTTAGTTAAAAAATTTGAAAAGTCACTGTAAGTTGTTATATCACTCTATCTACTTTTTTGTACGTCTTTTCGTAAAAAATTGTATATTCCCAAACGAGACCTAAATAAAATCAAACAAATTAAATTTCAAACTATTTATGTTGAACAAAATCAATAAGTTCATACTTTCATGCTAAACAATTGTTTTGATTTTGAATTTGGTTCAATACTATAACTAAATAAAATCAAACAAATTAAATTCCAAACTATTGATATTGAACAAAATTAATAAGTTCAGACTTTTATTTATTTATTTGATCGGTAATAAGCTTAGACTTTTATACTAAACAAATTCAACTAATTTGAACTCGTTAATGGTTGTGTAAATAGACAATTGACAGAAGATACACAATTATTTTATTTAATAGTAATTTTACTTAAAGTTATTATTGTAATAAAAACTTAATGTTCTAATAATGCGTACTGAGAAAAACACGGCGTGTAAATAAAATTTTCCATATATTTTTTGAATTTGTGTGTGCATTTTAATTTTTTTAATTATATAGTAGTAATAAAATTAAATATTTCTCCAAAATATTTTTTGCGGAGCATTTTAAAATTGGACCTTGCTACATCCCCTTAAAAACACCCCCCCTAATTTCCATATCAAGTAAAAAAAAAAAAAAAAAGAAACAGTTGCCCAAATTGAAAATTAGGGGGATTAGAGGGGTGTTTTTAGGGCTCCAAATCATTTTCCTTTAAAATTTCCAAAGGGCAATTGTGGCAAATTAGCAATCGCGCGCATGTTAGTAAAGGCCAACACCCACCTTCTAGGATACGCCTCAAGTGCCGCTCACACCTCTCTCATTTTCCTTTTCCTATATTCTTCTTCTCCGTTGTATTCTCTCCCGCCAAAAACCAGGGATCGAATTTCAGGGCTGATTCGCAGAGTGAGTCACTGAGTCACCACCGATTTGAGATGTACGTAACTCACGGAGAGAGCATGAACTCGAACTCCAAGTATCGATCGAAGGAGACGATCGACATTGCGAACATCTTGGCCACATACTTTCCCGATATCGACTTGTCTGCCAATGAATCGAAGCTCAGGTTCAATCTCGCATCGAAGCTTGTTGCCTTCTTCTCTACTCCACCAGGACTCGATCTAGTTTATCAGGTCTCTCTCTCTCTCTCTCTCCTCTATGTATACAGAAACATACGTGTGGAGTTTGATATCGTAGAATTGGTGAGATCGTGAAACATGTTTGATGAGTTTGGAAGGAAATTTAGGGCACTTGAATATATAGCTATCGATTGAATGACTGTTTGTGGGAAAAAAATGGTGTTAAGCATCTCGAATCCCTCACCAATTATTTAATTTGATGAATAAAGGGCTAAAAGCGAGATCTGATCATTTAATGGAACTTGTATTAAATCAAGAAAGAGGCAAAATTTTCACCAAAATTAAGAATGAACCAAATCCTTCACTTAAATTTGAAGAAAAATTTTAAAAGTAAGGATTGGAGTGTTCCATGCCAGATTAACCTTTTAACCAAACCTTTTCACTCAATTTTGATGATAAAAAGAGAGTAAGGTTTGGAGATGCTCTAAAAAGGCTTATGAAAATTCAGCTGAGAAGAGTGAATTGTGTCGTTCGATCTAAACAATCCCTATATTACACTGCAGTAATTGCAAGAATAAATCAGCTTACAAAGAAATAGAATATTGTTTCATGCCAAGGCATGAAGAGAAATTTACCCTTTCTACTAGGGATGTATGCCGTTGAAGTGTCCATACCCAAGTGAATCACTTTTGCTATATATATAAATTTGTTTGTTTGCTCACTTAATTGTATTTCCCATCTCCTTGGTAATTTTATATTTTCCATCACCCATGGTTTCCAATGTTGACAAAGTCTTCAACTAGAATTTACTTATAGTTATGGTTTCAGAGATTTCACCAATTCGAGGAAATTGATGTTTGAAGTATGTCAGCAGGTAAAAGATGATGATGACATATATTTTCTGTCACTAGACTTCCAACAGTTTCGAAAAATATGTGAACTTGAGGACTTTTATGCAGCTTTGGAGGAAAACCCCAAGGAAGCTTTGTCATGCATGAGTGCTGCAGTTCACAAGGTACAAAGTAAAAATTGGAGGGTCTGATTGATATTTCACATTTTACATATGCACTGTTCTTGCCTTGGTTATTACAAACGTTGTGCTGGATGTAGGTTCTGTCTACTAAATGTGGGAATAACATATTGGAGGACGGTGCAAAGATAAACATCCGTCTGCACAACTACCCTGAATCAATTATTGCTTTGAAAAACTTAAAAACAGCTTATATTGGTAACTCAAAATTTCAGTTTAAAGAAAAAAAAAATCAGCTTATATCGGCCCAGGAAAATCAAAGTTGAAGAAATTAAGATATGATATTATTTGCTTATATGACAGACAGGCTTGTATCCGTGCGTGGTACCGTTGTAAAAGTTAGCACTGTGAGGCCTCTTGTGGTACAAATGAGTTTTTATTGCACCAAGTGTAGAGCTGACATTACATGCAACTTTCCTGATGGAAAATTTTCACCACCACCAACTTGCGGTATGCATGGCTGCAAGAGCAGAACTTTTAATCCAGTTAGATCTACTGCTCGACTCATAGACTTTCAGAAAATAAGGTAAGAACCTTGATGCCATCTTTGATGTTATTCTTGCATCTTCCTTTGTTTTCTAGTTTTTAAGGAGCTCTCTCTCTCTCTCTCTCTCTCTTCCTAGACTTCAGGAGCTGCTGAAGTCTGAACATCATGAAGAAGGCCGGGTGCCTCGAACTGTAGAATGTGAACTGACTGAAGATCTTGTAGATGCATGTATCCCTGGAGATGTGGTTACAGTTACTGGCATCATAAGAGTGATAAACAATTACATGGATATTGGAGGAGGTACGGCAATATGTTTTTTGATGCAACCCTTCTGGTTCTCAATGTTACTATGTATGTAATTTAAGTCATCATCTATATGGTTTGTCACCTAATCGATGTGTTGCCTAGTGATTTATAATTTCCTTTCCATGCCTTTAGAAAATTAAATTGTCAACATTATTGTGGATGCTCTTAGGGTTTGAGAGAACAATAAAGTGTAGTGCCTCAATCAATGATATGGAAATTTTTGCTGTGTAAGATTGAAGAGGAGAATAAACTGCTTATCTATTTGCATATATTGCTTTGGTATTGTGTCTGTTGCAATAATATCATTTTATGGATGCACATGCATGTAGTCCCCTAATTACACAAAGAAAAAATGTCGAAGGAGTTTCCATAAGTGCGAGATATATTACACATCATTACATTCATTATTTGATGTCCAACATTATATGCACGTGTGACTTTTCAAAACATTAGAACCCTACTTGCTTTATTTTTCAATGACTTTGAGGAGTTGTGTATTTTAGTCAACATGATTTCGAAGGGAAAAAAAAAGATGGATTGTAGAGTAATCAGTGTTTAGTCTTTTTATTTTATTTTATAATTTTTATGTCAAAATGTTAAGAGTTCTATAATGTTGATGAGATTAAGCTGTATGTCTTTCACACCAGTTAGTGGCTCATTGCTGGGAAACTGATGACTCTTCTGCACTTCTAACTGCACATGAGTAAAATTTTTATACTGGCAGATAACATGCCTGGTCATGTACTCGTATCATCAATAGAAATGTGATGCAAACCACCAGTCATTGATAAGGTTATTTCACTTAACAATTTAGTTCTTCCACAATTGCACCATAATGTTCTGGATTTTATATTGAAATTACTTTACTCATGATGGATTGTAGCACCGATATCTAGTTTGAACCACTGAACTATATTACCTCTACCAAAAGTAACTTCAACCATGGTTTGAATATTTCAGGAAAATCGAAAAGCAAGAATCAAGGATTATACTATTTGTACTTGGAAGTAGTTTCAATTAAAAATTCCAAGTCGCAATCTCTATCTGAGGATTCAAAAGATACAAATGCTGATGATAAAGCTACAGAGATGTTTGATTTATTTACATTTTCTCCAAAAGATTTGGAATTTATTGTAAAGTTCTCAGAGGAACATGGTTCAGATGTCTTCCGTCAAATTCTTCAATCTATTTGCCCCTCCATCTATGGACATGAGCTTGTTAAAGGTATATATATAAAATGTTTCCTTTTGTTGAAATGTCTCAAATCAGATGCTCATTCATCTTTTCTGTAACATTTTGTCATAATAATTTTCCAGTCAAATGTTACAAAACAGTCCTTTAATCCGCCAGTTCTCACATTCATTTAAAACAGGCACAATAGCATTCCAAAAGCCATTACTACTATGCCGCTCCTTAAAAAGTCAAATATCATCTTCATGTAGTGTTATGTAACATTATGCCCCTGGTTAACCAGCAAAAATGATGATGTGGTGCATTGACACTAGCTTACTGTTCTCTCAACAGCTGGACTTACATTAGCACTGTTTGGAGGGGTGCGAAAGCATTCAATGGATCAGAACAAAGTCCCTGTCAGAGGAGACATTCATGTCATAATTGTTGGTATGCAAAACCCTAAAAAAAAACTCGATTCATTTACAAGTCAATGATATGAGTGCAACTTGCAAGCAACTTCAGTGTGGGCAACACAAACTTGATTACTGCTAAAATTCATAATGCTAGGTGATCCTGGATTGGGTAAGAGCCAACTACTGCAAGCATCAGCTTCAATTTCTCCACGTGGCATTTATGTGTGTGGCAATGCCACTACAAATGCTGGTCTCACTGTTGCAGTGGTGAAGGATCCAATGACAAGTGACTATGCTTTTGAGGCTGGTAATTGTTTCCTTTCTCTCTTTTCTTTTTTGATGAACTCATAATGTTATGGCCATCTTGCTTATACTGTTGCTTTTAGTTTTGAAAATAGTTGGTCTACCTATGATTTTAGTCATAGTTGACTGGTGGATTTAACTAGCAGACATTGAAAAACCTAACCATGACACTAATGGCAGAACAATTTTTGTCATCATTTTTTAATTGAAATTTAAATATAGATTACTTTCTTAAAATGTGGAGGTTGCCTTGTAGCTTGTGGCCTGACAATTGGTCATTCTAATAAGTTGACATGTCCACATTGGACACCACCTTTACACTTGTAGGACATTTCTCAACATGGGATAGACACATGTCCAAATGTGTCCTATTAATTAAAAATAAAATAAAATTGAGACTCAGGCATTTGGGAGACACTGTCCATGACTCAGACACATATGAAACACATTACAAATTTGAACAAAATAGTTTAGAATAATGATAAAAGAAAAACAATGTAGATTTATTTACCTACTAATCCGTCCTTTAAATTTTTGAAATTAGTGTTATGTTGTATTTTTTTAAAATTATCTTTGAATGGGGTATTCATATATGCATGACGCATCATTCATAAAACTTTATATTGCACAAGTTGCCTGTGTGTCGTGTTCTGTATTTTATAGAAGTGTCGCTGTGTTAGTGTCGTGTTTGCATCCGTACTTCTTAGAGCACATCTAACCATTATCAACTACTTGAAAGTGATGACACCCATTTCTAAACAATGGCTTTTACAGGAAGCTTTAATGGCCACTCTAGTTGATAATATTAGGAATCCTCCAATTTGTCTTTTCGTCCTTTATGAATACTATTACGATGGCCTTGCAGTTTGTGTTAGAAAATGAGAAGTACACTGAAATAATTTGAAGTTTTCCAGCACAAACAATTCCAATAATATGGCTACACGTCATGGATATGAAAAGAAACAAACAACATCAATTTCTGTTGCTAGTCTATTTCTTATCTTACACACAATTGAACCATCAAAGGAAGATATCAATATATAGTAATTATGAAAACACCTCCAATTTGAGAATATTTTGGTCCATTGGAACTGTAATGTTAAAAAAAAGATCATTGCCCAGTACTGAATTAGTAATGTGGAGCGCTGGGAGGGTTTAACTGGAGATAGACCTAATATTCAGCCATATTTGCACAAATTGGCTGGCGTCTAGACTCAAACCTGCGTTCACATGCTCAGGAGTCTGTGCTTTTACTCTTGAACCAATACAGCAATGTTAGACAATCATAAAATGATAGGTTTAAATGAGACAAGACTTATTAAAATTTGTATGCACTAGTCATACATTCATGAAAAGTAAATATTTAACTGGATATGATATTTCCCAACAGGTGCCATGGTACTTGCTGACCGTGGACTATGCTGTATTGATGAGTTTGATAAAATGTCTGCAGAACACCAGGTTTGTCGAGACCTCTTACCAATATGTATTGGTTATCCTTTTAAGTACCAAGACTGAGTTTTATTAATTTTGGGATACCCTCAGGCTCTTCTGGAAGCTATGGAACAACAGTGTGTCTCTGTTGCAAAGGCTGGATTGGTGGCAAGTTTATCAGCTCGAACTTCTGTCTTAGCAGCAGCAAACCCTGTTGGCGGTCATTATAAGTACTGTGTTTAGTCTTTTCGTTCCATTTATGGGTTATTCTATTCCTTGTGGACTACTATGATGCTAATCATTGATGTGTTTTATGTGTGGTTCTGCATGATGGACTACAGTCTATAGTTTGATTCTAAGTGGTTGGGTTTTCATGTTTTGTTAAGATTTTGTGGATTTTTAGCACCACAATGAGTAGGATAACCCATATATTGTTTTCTATAGACTGAACATTTTCGAAATGATTTCTATTTGAAAACATATTCTAAATCATATGGTTTAGCAGAGTTCAAATAAGCGGTTACAGCTCCTGCTACATTTTCTTTTATTTATTATATCGGTTGGCTTGCTTAATAATCATTATCAAATTTCATTGCAGCCGAGCAAAAACTGTCAATGAAAATTTGAAAATGAGTGCTGCTCTACTCTCACGATTTGATTTGGTTTTCATATTACTCGATAAACCTGACGAGTTATTGGATAAGCGGGTCTCCGAGCACATTATGTCCGTAAGTTGTCCTTCCTGGCCACTTTCTATTGGTACATTTGTGAATATTGTGTCAAATGTATCTCAATCTAACAGTTATGATGACAAAATTCTGGGCTTAAATTACTCACATCTGGCCCTCATTTTTGAGTAAATGTTGATAAAACATCTTCACTGTGTGAACTTATAGGAATTATTTCAGAAATTAATAATGCTACAATGGCCATATTTGTATACCATAAAGTGTTTACCAGCTCGTGTCACCATTGTATTGGTAACAGACATGAATGATGGGGCCCTTTAACTGAACTGGCAAAACGAAACCATTTTCTACCGCCTTGTACACTTACCACAACTATGGTGTCTTTAAGAAATTGGAGAGCTTTGTAACTGAACTGGCAAAAGGACACCGTTTTCTACCACCCTGTCTACTACCACTACTATGGTTTGTGTAAATGTGCCTTGACCCAATATCATGAGGTGTTTCTGCCACTTATCTTGTAGTTTGTCTCCAAGTGGCTACATGTTTTTTTCTGTTGCTTTTACTATTTCTTTCAGCCCAATAGTTTTCCCTGGTTTGCAAAAATGGAGTGCCATTCTTTGTATATTCCTATGTGAATTGGTGTTTACGGGACTCTAGATCAAATAGATGATCATAGACTTTAATGGTCCGAGCTTAGTTCAAGGACATGACAAGCATATAACTGAAGCATTTCATTTGCAGCTTCATGCTGGACCTGGAGAACATTCTCCAGCTGCAAAAAAGCTATGTACAGGTGGTGTTTCTACTGTTGGTGTATTAAGTTCTTATGATTGAGGAGTCTCTAACAAATGAACCTTTAAATTTACATATTGCAGCTTCACTGAATGCTCGAGACATACAGACACAAAGTGGTTCTTTAGTTTCAAGATTGAGACTTGACCCTAAGAAAGATGCTGATTTTGCTCCGTTGCCCAGTCAGCTTCTTCGGAAATATATTGCTTATGCAAGAACTTTTGTCTTTCCTAGGTAATTTGATTCGCAATTAACAACATTTTAATCTTGGCAACTTTAGTTTGACAACTCCATATATTGCCTTTTGTTGTATCAGGATGTCAAGGCCAGCAGCAGATATCCTACAGAAGTTTTACTTACGATTGAGAGACCATAGCACATCTGCTGATGGTACACCAATAACAGCAAGGCAACTAGAAAGTCTAGTAAGGCTGGCGGAAGCTCGAGCTAGGCTGGACTTAAGAGAAGAAATAACTGCCCAAGATGCCTTGGTGAGTTGATCTTGCCTGTTTCTGGGACAAATTTTATTTGATGTAAATTTCCGTCCTCCAAAATCTGCACTACCAGCCTCTGAAAGTGATATTGATTTAGCTTTCTTGCAATTTTGAACTTAGCTGGTGTATGCAGATGAAAGATGCAATCTTAGGACGCAAAATTTAGGAGGTCCAAGAATGGTCAGATGGGGTTTGAAAGATGTTTCATATAAAAAATTACAAATTTCTGCTATTTTCTTAGGAAACAAGTCATTTTACATCTTTGAGTGCACAGAATGCCTTTGGTTATGTCTCAGCAAAACTCTTATTTCTGCGAATAGTGTATCAAAGCTGCTTTGTCTGCTTGATAAGGATTATTGGTATCTTTGTCACTATATATGTATTCTGCTGGTTATCTGGAAATCAACCACAAATCTTTAGCTTTTCTTGAATGAATCTTATCATCCACTGGCAATTCTTCGTCAACTTTCTCCTGACCATTGTTCCAAATGTTGATTAATATGCATGCCCATCAAAGGACTTTTTCCTAGTTTTTTTTTATGCCAGTAGAATTCTTTTAACTAGATGAGGAATCTGAAGTTTTCTTTACTTGTTTGGATGGCCAATATGAATATGTGATCAAGCTGCGCATTACTCCCACAATGTGGAGGTTATCCCAACGAAAAGCAAAATGAAAGTTACTACTAACAATGTGCAAGAACTTTACTCAATTTCTGTGGTTCTTGAAATTAGAAAGGTTGACTGCGTCCAATAATCTTTCATAACGTCTGGCACGAAGAAAAAAAACTTCTGTTTTAACTTGCACAGATGTAACCCCAAAAATATTTGAGTCAGCATCTATTTTTCTTCACTTCGTAAGCTGGCAATGACTGCTAATCTCAAGTTTTATGGACTGCAAGTGCAATTTGACAGACAAGCTCGACAGTATAAAGTGATTATATCTTTGGATGAGTAAATTTTGGTTATTGATGCCCACAATTCACACTACTATTTTCAGGATGTTGTTGAAATAATGAAAGAATCCTTGTACGATAAGTATGTCGACGAACATGGTTTTGTGGATTTTGGTCGCAGCGGAGGAATGAGTCAACAAAAGGAAGCAAAACGATTTCTAAGTGCCCTGAATAAGCAATCAGAGTTGCAGCAAAAAGATTGCTTTTCAATTTCTGTACGCACCCCTGCTTTCTCTATTATTTCTATAAACAATTTCACCCCCTGTTGAACTCTCCTCTTACATTTCAATTATTTCACCAGGAAATATACAGTTTGGCAGATAGGATTGGCTTAAGAGTTCCAGATATTGATACATTTGTGGATAATTTAAACAGCGTTGGTTATCTACTGAAGAAGGGGCCAAAGACTTACCAGGTACTATGACATCTAACTTTGTCGAACTTTTGAATCCTGGACACAACTGAAAGTGAGAATTCTTGGGTAACCTACATACACCTATTACATTAGAATTGTCAATCTGGAATGGCACCTCCTTGATGCCTCAACAAAAGAAAAAAAAGAAAAATGGAAAAAGAAGACTGTTTTAATGCTATAGAGATCTCATAGATTTGATGATGAAACTTTGAATGCACTTTGCTGTTTTTCTTGTTCTTTCCGATTTCTTTCTGCTGATATTACTTCTAATTGCCTTGATAGAACTCATAATTACACAATATTAATTTACAATAAAAAATGAGAATTGTCATGGTAAATACACCTATTGTAAAACTATAATTACTTATGGAAAAAGATACACCTATTGTTTTGTAATAGAGGAATGTTACTATTTACTGAGGTGAAGTGATTATTACTAACATTTCTATGATGTTTTCATGTGCACCTCTATGATGTTTCCATGTGCTGTATCAAATAAAAAAAAAATTGTTTTGAAGATGGAAATCATAGTTTTCATGTGCTGTATCAGTGAGAATCTCAAATTCTTTTCATACAGGTGCTATCATCATCTTATTCACGGAGTTTGTCGTCAAGGTAAAGGGGCTAAGTTTTGCAGCACCGGAGAACAGGTCAAATATTGTTTATATTGCTTCCCTATTTCCTTTAATTTGGTTACAATACTTCATATGTAATATGATTGGCTTCTGGCACTACTACACTAATCATTGATTGTTGTCTTGAAGTTTCCAAATGTTACTTGGATTGTAAAATGTGCGATGTGTTATTGACATATAATGCACATTGGATTTAACCAAAGCACATTCTGCAGCAGAGTGTTTAAAGCAATCTGACATGGTATATACCGAATTCCTATCTTGAATAACAAAATTTAACATATGTATATTGGAAAAATGATCTACTTTTCTTTTATGAAGTAATTTGCAGATTATCTTGCGTCCAAGTTGGTTTCTCTGTTCATTTCATTCCTTTTGACTTGCTTGGTATTTTGAAGCATTGCTTACTAGCAGAAATCCTTAATCTCCATAGTGATGTGATTGTTTAATATTCTCTTTTGAGCCGAAATCAGACAATATCTCCTAGAGAAAGCACCCCTATCCAGTTTATTTTTCTTTTATTATATTTTCTTCTCTTATTGAAATTCTTATTCTTCTCAATTTCTCTCATAATCGGCTTTTCTCTTCCCATCTAGATAACAAGCTTAATGGATGGTGTTGTTTTTATAACATTCCTTTCTCAAATGAAATTGGAATTCATCGTTTGTTTCTTTCCATTCACTCGGATCTCTTCTGTTTCCTCAATTTTGTCTGTGAGCTAGGGCCTAAGTTCAGTCCCAAAGGTGTAGTCGATGGACAACATGTGGATATAATGTCTATATATGTTGTAATGTTACATATCTTGGGATTGTAATATAATGTATGTACTTGCAGATTAGACAACCCTAGCAATGTTAGTACAGTATCAGACATGTTTATATTTTAAATTCAATTTTCAATGCAATTTCAACGAGGCAAATATCCCTCTTCCTGAACCTAAATACTGGATTGCTTAGGAATCTATTTCATATATTACATTAATCAAATGATAAATTACATTTGAATTTCAAGCTTCACAAGGTTGAAATACACTTTTGCTTTTAGAAAACGGGTCGTACCTAGTGCATAAGTCTGCTGCTTACAATAGAGTTTGAGAGAGGTAGTAGATAGACAGTCTTCCTTCCACTGATGATTAAACAGAATCAGAAGCATAGTCCTCTCCAGGTTCAAGCCGCCACTCACTCCCATAATAAGAATTAGGCAATCCCAACCAGAACTTGAATGCCTCGGCCGCTCTCTTCCTCTCACTCCTCCGGTCCTGCCTCGCTCTTGAGGCATGCTTGCTCGTAAACATCCTCGAATGCATCTCCACATAGATTCTTGTATACTTGGTCTTATTTGGCGGTATTCCATACTCCTCCATACAAGCAACAATCTCCAGAGCCTTCCTAAAGAAAGCAGCTCGGACACAGACATCTGCCAGAGTATCCAAGAGACCTTCATCAGGCTTCAGCGGTGGTGGGATAGTTGAAGAAACATAATTAGAAACCTCCCTTTCCTTTTCCATTCCACACCTCTCCTTGATTTTGTTCCAAAGCAAAAGCGCTTCCCCAGGCTTTCTAGCAACTGCAATCCCATTCGCAAGGCTTCCATAAGTAGCCACATTTGGGTGGAACCCCTTCTCTTTCATCGTCTCAACTATTTTCTTCGCTGCTTCGATAAAACCCAACCTACAATACCCTTCCACCAACATATTCCATGCGGCCAAATCAACCTTCACTCGAGGGTCTTTGAGCATTTCATCAAACACCTTGTTAGCTAGCTTTGGTTGACCTGACAAAGCAAAAGCTTTCATCAAAGTGGTGTAACTAATCTTAGTAGGAGCGATTCCTCTCGCTCGCATCTCATTGAAGTATGCAAGAGCCCCGGCGCTATCATCAACTAGTATACATCCATCAATTAAAGTATTATACGAGACCACATCAGGCTCAATCACTACATCATCGGTCATCTCTCGCATCAACTCCTTTGCCTCGTCTATTTGTAGTTGTTGGCAATACCCTTTGAGGAGAATATTGTAAGTGATCCTATTAGCCGGAACAGCAATTCGAGCCATCTCTGCCAAGACCTGTCGTGCACGATCCATTGATCCCACCTTCACGAGCGCTGATATAACGGTTGTGTAAGTGACATGGTCAGGGTGGCTAGCACCATCTTCTTGATGGCGCATTGTCTCTAGCATTCTGACCGTGTCGCTGACTCGACCTTGTTTCATATAACCCTTCATAAGAGTAGTGTACATTCTAGAGTCAGGAGTGTGTATCTTAGGCAACAATGGTGGCTCGTAATTACTTGAATCAATAGAATTGGGAAGCAACTTCTCAAACACATCCCTTTCATTTCGATTCGGGTTTTCAAAATTCAATTCTCTTAGAATTTTGCAAAGGTCTCGCCGACCTTCCCTCATTGCCTGCACAATTCTCTCCGCGATTTCCAGCTCCCCAAAACCAACATACGCTGCAACGATCGAATGCAATGTGGTCATACAAAGTGGAATTTCCTTCATCAAAATCATTTCCAATACAAACACAATCAAATCTTTCCTATCAGCTCTCGCACACAATTTGATCATCACATTATAAGTCAAAACATCAGGCTCACAACCCAACTCAGGCATTTCATCGAACAGTTGGAGGAACCTCTTAGTGTCCCCAATATTCGCACAAGCATTGAGAACGGCATTGAAAGCAGCCGTGTCAGGCCTCGAGTCTCTGACAACTTCTTTGTCAGAGAACCGGCGAACTCGCCGGAGAACGGAACCAAACAGTTTGAGAGCTTCGGAGGGACCGTCGTCACCGGAGGCGGCGAGGCGGCTGACGACGGCGCTCCAGGCCTTGACATGGGGGAGATAGCCGGATTTGAGCATGGATTTGATGAGGGAGGAGGCGTAGAGGGTGTGGCCGGACTTGGCTGCAGCGACAGCGAGGAGGCCGAGGGAGTTGGCGTCGAGGCGGTGGAGCTGGTGGTCATGGCGGAGGCGTCGGATGATGGACTGGGCTCGAGAGAGGCTTTGGGGGGTGTTTTGGTAAGAGAGTTGGGAGACAAGGCGGCTGAGACAGGTGGGGGTAGGGAGGTGGGAACACTGGGTGTAGAGAATCCATGCTTGGTCTGTTTTTCTTTGGCGGAGGAGGGTGAGGAGAGTTTGGTGTTGGGAATTGGGAGGTATGGTGGTGGTGGTGGTGGTGGTGGTGGTGGAGAGGGAGAGGTTGTTGGGATTGGTGGGGTGGTTGGCGGAGGTGGCTAGTGTGCGAAATGGGAACTTGGGTTTGAATGTGGTGGTGGTGGTGGTGGTGGAGGGTGGTGGTGAAACCCAGTGGAGAGTGAGAGTGTGGGTTAATGGGAATTGGTTTGGTTGTGGTGGTGATGATGAAGATGAGAGTGGTGGTTTAGTGTTGTTCATGGCCTGTCCATTTGGGGAGGAGAGAGAGGGAGAGGTTTGTTGTTTAAATTGAGAGAGAGAGAGAGAGAGAGAGAGAGTCGGGGGGATATTTTTGTTTTGAAGGGGAAGGCAAGTATTGGGTGGAGATGAAAGTACTACGTCGAGTATATTAGGGCCGCTTGTTTGTTTGTTATTTGCACATTACAATTATGATTTTCTTTCTTTTTTTAATTAACAAAATGTGTCTCTCTCATGTTCAATACCAACCCATCATATAGATGTCATAAAAAGATATGAATGTTATAATAATAATAATAATATTATTATTATTTTAATTTTTAGGAGAAGACTAGGGAGCTATCTAAGTAAGGGATGAGCATGGCCCAATTTGGTTGACTTTTAGATGAAACTAAAAAACAAATTACTACTTAAAATTTCATAAATTTAGAATCAAATTAAATTAGGAAAGTTGAGCAAAACTAGATTGAACCAACCAAACATGATTTGGCTTGATTTAAAATTATGATTTCTAAAAATCTGTCATCATTCATAATATTTTTATAAAATATTGATCACAACATACTTACACATCAAGTAATATGTTATCATTTTTCGTACGACAATTATTTAAAACTATTTCTACTATTATATCGTAATGGACCTGCAAAGTCTCATAGTGTGATTTTTAATTTATTTTTTTTCAAGTGGCAGGACTGCAATCAAACAAATTCTACTCTGAGTGTCACAATGGACTTTTTAACATTGCAATCAAACAATGAACTTCAAATTTTGCTGTGAGTCTCATAGTGGGCTTTTTAATTTACTAGCGGCTGGATACACGTGATGCATGTGTAAACTCATTTGGAAACACAATTGATAAAAATTTTAATACATCCTCATTCAATTTGTTTTTTTTTTTAAATTTATATATTCAATTGCATAATTAGAATTTATGATAATTATATAAACCTCTAAAAAAAACAGAAAAACCTTATCTTTTTTAATAAAAGAAAACCAATCCGATTAAATAATGTTATCAAATGAGAAAAGGAAGCAAAACAATGATTTGGATAAGATCAATCCCATTAAATTAAATTGATAACCACTTGCAAAAAATTGTTTAATCTTTCCACCAAACTCATCATTATCCGTCATTATTATCTCTTGTCCAACCCATAATGCACACAGTAATAATAAAACACTGCATTCCAGTTTCATTCAATTCTAATTTAACCACTCTCGCTCCGATTCGGCTTCGCAGAGGACACATAGATCGTCTGATAATACAAAATAATGGTATAAAAAAACAGAATTTTTGTTCAAAACTTGATAGATCTGATGATTCAACACTACAGCTGATGGTCTTCAATGCTGGGAATCCAATCATTGGTTGCAGGATTGGTTTTGAACATCATCACCTCTTCGATGTGTCCTCCATTTTCATGGTCATTCTGCAACTTCAGATCATACCCATCCACACCTCTTTCTCTACCCACGTTTATAAAGCCACTTCCAGTCTGCTCAACATTATTATTATGAGAAAATCAAATCGACTCTCAACATACATTTGAGTATGAAAAATGGAAGAGTGAGAAAAACAGAGTATATAGTATATTATTACTGTGAGAACCATCGGACCAGTGCTTGCCCAAGTAGAAGAAAGTGAGTGATATGAAAATGAGACCTGAGATCTTTAGGAATGTTGATGATTTTATAAAATCTCCATTGTTGATGAAGCCTTTCATTCTTTAATCTCTACTTCACCAGATCTGATCTCTCTCTCTCTCTCTCTCTCCCCCGAGGTTTCAATCATTCAAAACAAAATTCGAAGATGTTGAAACTGATTTAGAACTACTGTGCAGTTTGGAAACGTGGGGTGGTGGAATTGGTTGGTTGGTTTGAATTTATCATGTTACCCTTAACTACAAATTAATATTAGTGTAAAAATAATATAATTATTTAAGAAGTTATGGCCATTTTAGGAAAAATGAAAATTTTTTTTTCTAAGAGAGCTTCAAGACACCAAAGTTCCTGTTGGCTTTTAATAATAGTATAAATTATTATCATCATTTGTAATATTTTTTTTCAAGAAGCGACACATTATAATCAAATAAACTCTTATAAGTCTCCCAATGGGCTTTTTAACATTGCAATTTGCAATGAAACAAACTTCGTTGTAAGTCTCCTAATAGGCATTTTAATTTATTCGTTAATGTTTTTCATTTTTTTTAAAAAAAAATTATTTGTTAATGTTTTTCATTTGTTAGAACTTTTTCGTGTGTATGTTTCTTGTTCTTGCTCATGGTAGTCAACTAAATGAGATGAGAGGGTTATAAGATATTAGGGTTAGTTTCTATATATTAGGTATTAATCAAGTACTTTTAATGTCCATAGTAAATAGCTAATATTATATATATATATATACAAATCCAAATTGGATTCAAGCCAAAACTGTAAGTACAATTCTATGAACTGAAGAGTTTGTCTTTCATCCATTTTAAGAAGAGGTTATTACATCCCAGTGAAGTCAGAAAAAAAAAAAATACAAATTCATAAAAACAATTACAAATTTAATAATTAATATTTATAAGGTTTCTTATTAATTGGTAATTATTTTTTCAACAACCAACTGATGTGATATTTCCCCTTTTTAAGATCCAAAATTGAACATTGAAACATCATGTGAACTAAAATCTTAGCACAACAGAAAGCAAGAACTCACGGTTTTACAACCAAAGATGAAAACAAATGAAATATAAAGAACTCCAAGTGAAGCTGTCATCAAGAGTCTTTCAAGGAGATAAAAAGGAACATGCACAAACTCTGGGCATTTTTTAACATATTAGAAGATTACTCCAACTTTTCTCCAGTCAACTAGTCGTCCAATCCAGCCAATCATAGGATTAAATGTCTAGTTGATTGGAGAAAACCTATTATTGTAGTCAAAATTAATCATAGTAGAACCCATTATTGAATAAAAAAAGGCATAAAAAAAAACTTGGAGGCATGAAAAACCCATCACAAATAAATGGTCTATAAAAAGCATCATATTTGCTTCCCTTAATACACCAAATTGCCATAAAATGATTCATGTTGAGAATATGTGTAGAAAAATAAAAAGAAATGTGATTTTTTAGCAATTTTTTAATTTTTTATGAAAAGATGTATAGAAAAGTAGAGAGGTGATGTGACAACTTATAATAAATAAGCAAATAAGTGTTGGTGCATTGCCAAATAACTCCTAAAGAAACAAACTGGTTGGCTGGCCTTGGTTGAGGTCCTAGTAACCACATTGTAAATGCTCTATATAAACATTAATTGTTGCAGAGCGACACAAATGCTAGCATGTACAATCAAATGAAGGAGCCAAAAAGAGAGAAAACAAAACAGGACACCAACAATTTTGCAAAGCACTTAAATAAGCTTGTTTCACATCCATCAACAATAATTTTGCATATCCACCATAAGGAGAAGACATATAACAATAAAACCCTGTACATTGCTTTGTACGTGAAAGAGAGATTGAGTGGGAATCTTGTTTCTATCTGAAAACATGCCAAACTTTTCCCTGTACATTCGCCCTCTAGAGACGTAAATCAACTACTTATATTTACCTGTCATTTACACAATCCCACCTGTTAGTTAGGGCAGAGGCTTCCTTTTGTTCCACGGCAGTCAGCTCCTGTTTCCATCCCGGCCATGGCGATCACCACAATGCCCCGGTCATTTATCTACACCACAACCACCACCACCTAATCTGATAATTACAAATTCACATACTTATGTACCTGCTCTTTGATAGAGATAAAAGAAGCGAAGCTAAGAGAGATGGAACGATCCTTGTCCTTCTGTTATGGCATACAAAAGCTTCTCTTTCATTGTCTCCTGTAGAAGTCAGCACATTATTAAAATACTACAAGGGTGGCATGAACCTAGGTGCATGCTTTAATATTAATTTTTTTATTATGTAATCTTATTCCTCCTTCCCATTCTACTCCACTTATTTTTTCTTTTTCTCCCACTAACCCACTTCCTACATTATTCTTTGTTAGTGCCAAATTAAAAAATACGTGGAGTTCTTTTTAAGTTTACTGAATTATGAGATTTTGTTTTATATATTTATTGTTTATTATTTACTTTTATCAAGTAACCTTATTCCTATTTCTTCTCCTTCTATTCTATCTATTCCTACTTTTGCACCCACTAATCCACTTCCCATGCTATTTATGTGGATTTATTTTATATAATTATCCTTTTAATTAGTAGTAATTTTACACATTTGTCATTTTAGTTTGTATTTAATTTTATATATTTGCCATCTAAATCAATAGAAAAATGGGTGCGACACAACTTCAACAAATTTTAGTATCGCCCCTAGTCTTTCCTTATTATAACTTATATTATAATAGTGGACATATATGTTGCAACTGTTTTTATTTCGACAAATAATTTAAATAAACAGAATCTGTAAGGGCAAAAGAGGGGTTACTTTTGAAGAGTATGGCGGCATTTTCAGATAATTGGCACAAGTCATCACACTAGGCAGGTCAGCATCGGCACATTGACTAGAATGCTGTTAAACCATCCCAAAAACCAGCAGGCAACAAAGTGAGTAATAAACACGTCAAACATAAACATTAGAGAAAGGTACAGTAAATTGTGGTTGGACCTTGCGAACGATTGTCAGTTTTGGATTGAGAGATGCCAAACCACCAGGAGGAAGCCTAGGTGCCCCAGTTACAAACTGCAGGAATGCTCGTTGCAGTTCTTGATTAAACTCCCGAATAATTTCCAGTAGCTGAAATTTGTATAAGCAAGGAACCGGATTATAGATTCCGTGTGATAAAAAAAAAATATAGGCAAAGAAATAAATAAAGACTAACATTGAGAATGGGAGGGCTGCTAGATGTGTATCCATGATCAAACTTGATATGATCCAATAGCTCATTGGACTGCTAAAAGGATAACATCAATAAGTTAGTAAAAATAATACAACCCAATCCAGATTGATAATTAGATAAAATAAATACATACAGTCCAAAATTCACGTTCTCCACATAATAGACGCTCTAATTCCTCTTCAGAAAAAACCTGAAGATGTTTGATGGGGAAAACCTGAAGAATCAAGAAAGCGTATCCTAAAATCATCAGTAATGGGAAAAAGTAAACCTAATAATATTATTTTGGGCTATCAAAAGAGATCAGTAGACTAGCTAAACCAAACATCCGCATTACTTCACTATGACTAGTATAATAATAGCTTGTTAGAAAAATGAGACGAAACGAGAGATTAGCAGATCTTATATCTGAGAGACATTAAGTTTTCATTTTGACGAAAATAGGCAGTAAAAAGTAATCACGTTCTAGTTACTGTTATTGTTGTAACCAAATCGACAGCATTTAATGGAAAAATAGCTCAACCAATTGTGGAAAAAAAACCAGAAATCCTAACTTAATAACCATGACCATGAGAAATCAATTCAATCTACTCGAGATAAAAACTAATTGTATTTAAGAAAATGCTTGTGTAATTGTTCATTTGTCATTCTCCCTCAAAGTAATTGCTCATTTTCCACATCCATCCATATCAATAAAAGGAGAATCTCAAAGAATTAAGTTGTAGAGGCACAGACCTGGTTAAACCCGGATTTGAATGCTTCCATTTGTCTGCAAACTCCAGCATTTATAGTTGCATCCACAATGAGTGAAACATATTCCTCTAAGTTCGTCATATTTACCTAGAAAACATTTCAGCATGAAGTGTGTTGGTTAATAAAGGGAGATTTGGTGATAGACCCCTCACTGTCTAATTTGTCTTTCAAAAAGACAAGAATTATATAGGTATTTTCAAAACCCCCTAATATTTTAAAACTTGTTTCTTTTATTATATTACTCTCATATCTATCAGCTCTCCTATTAAGCCATCTTCACAGTATATTTCAGAGTGAAATATTACTCTGAATCAGAGTAAAGTTTACTATGATTCAAAATAAAATTTTACATTGTTAAGCAAATCAACATGTTTTTAACTAAAGTAAAATTTCAAAATAAAATTTTACATTGTTAAGCAAATCAACATGTTTTTAACTAAAGTAAAATTTCAGAGTAAAATTTTACTCTGAATCAAAGTAAAACTTTACTCTGAAAGTACAATTTTACTCTGAATCAGAGTAAAATTTATTATGATTTTCAGTAAAATTTTACTTTGAATTTTTATTTTTATTTTTACTATGATTCAATGTTTAAATCAACACAACCCATTTCTCAGTATAAAAAATAAAAAAATTTAATCTAGAAATACATTTTCACAAAACATTGATAATTTCAATGGTGAATATTCAAGGCATTTTGCGTTTGTTTCTTCTGCTACTTTCAATAAAAGCCTGTACAAAGCCTGTAGAGAGAGAGACCAACGATCCAACAACACCACTACCTCTGGCCCAAAATCTATTTAGATTTTTATATATTTATGTGCATAATCAATCAGGTAAGAGATTGATATGTGACTATATATATATATGTCAATTCCTTGAACCTCAAGCCTTGATCCTTGGCGAACCTAACCTTGACCAGATCTCTGACCGTCGGGACCAACTTTGAGGTTGCGAGCATGGCATTCGCGATCTTCGGCCTCTTTATCTACAGTAGCAGTGGTGTTGGGATCAACAACTAACTGAGCAATTGTCGATGACAGATCGGAGAAGAAGATGAAGATGAGAAAGAAGAGAGAATAGAGAAAGAGAACCAGATCTGTATGTCTATGTGTATGTATGTATTTATCTTGTGCGATGATTGTTTAGTGCCATCAACGACAGAGGAAGAGCAGAGCAGCGGTGGGACTAGATCTATTCACTATGCGACCAGATCTCGTCGCCGGAGATTGCGAGGATGGAGGAAATGAGACCGACGGACGGCGGCAACAGGGGGAGAGATCGACGGGTGGCCTCTAACATGGCTATGAAGAGAAGCTGTGTTTAGAGAGGGGGAGAGAGAGACGAAGAAGGTGGGGAGAGAGTGGGTGGAGAAGGTGGGAAGATTTAGTTGAGGGTATAATAGTCTGATAAAATATTTAAAAAATAAATTTTGTCCTTTATGCAAAACTTTATAATTATGAAGGGGTTTAGAATGTATAATTTTTTTCTTAATCCTTTTAACAATGAAAGGAAGGTAAAGGGGATTTATAGCCAAATTTCCCTTAATAAATCTCAGGCACAAACCAACATATTTTTAACTAAAGTAAAATTTCAGAGTAAAATTTTACTCTGAATCAAAGTAAAACTTTACTCTGAAAGTACAATTTTACTCTGAATCAGAGTAAAATTTATTATGATTTTCAGTAAAATTTTACTTTGAATTTTTATTTTTATTTTTACTATGATTCAATGTTTAAATCAACACAACCCATTTCTCAGTATAAAAAATAAAAAAATTTAATCTTGAAATACATTTTCACAAAACATTGATAATTTCAATGGTGAATATTCAAGGCATTTTGCGTTTGTTTCTTCTGCTACTTTCAATAAAAGCCTGTACAAAGCCTGTAGAGAGAGAGACCAACGATCCAACAACACCACTACCTCTGGCCCAAAATCTATTTAGATTTTTATATATTTATGTGCATAATCAATCAGGTAAGAGATTGATATGTGACTATATATATATGTCAATTCCTTGAACCTCAAGCCTTGATCCTTGGCGAACCTAACCTTGACCAGATCTCTGACCGTCGGGACCAACTTTGAGGTTGCGAGCATGGCATTCGCGATCTTCGGCCTCTTTATCTACAGTAGCAGTGGTGTTGGGATCAACAACTAACTGAGCAATTGTCGATGACAGATCGGAGAAGAAGATGAAGATGAGAAAGAAGAGAGAATAGAGAAAGAGAACCAGATCTGTATGTCTATGTGTATGTATGTATTTATCTTGTGCGATGATTGTTTAGTGCCATCAACGACAGAGGAAGAGCAGAGCAGCGGTGGGACTAGATCTATTCACTATGCGACCAGATCTCGTCGCCGGAGATTGCGAGGATGGAGGAAATGAGACCGACGGACGGCGGCGACAGGGGGAGAGATCGACGGGTGGCCTCTAACATGGCTATGAAGAGAAGCTGTGTTTAGAGAGGGGGGGGAGAGAGACGAAGAAGGTGGGGAGAGAGTGGGTGGAGAAGGTGGGAAGATTTAGTTGAGGGTATAATAGTCTGATAAAATATTTAAAAAATAAATTTTGTCCTTTATGCAAAACTTTATAATTATGAAGGGTTTAGAATGTATAATTTTTTTCTTAATCCTTTTAACAATGAAAGGAAGGTAAAGGGGATTTATAGCCAAATTTCCCTTAATAAATCTCAGGCACAAACCACCCCCCCCCAAAAAAAAAAAAAAACAAAAAAAAGAAAGAAAGAAAAAAGAGAGAGACCACAATGAGGAATACTAACCATTTTAGGATCAGGTCCAGAAGTGAGAATATAATCAGGATAACCAGGAAGAGAAAAATCAAGGCTAAGATCTTCAATTGTGGTATTCCGGAAGCACAGGTTGAGTTTCAATGTCAAATTTTCTCCACAAACAGATTCCAAATATCTTTTTCTTTCAACAACAGCCTGAAACTCTAAAAGAGCCCTACTGAGCTCAGGATCAAATGAGTGGATGTCATACACGGTGAGTTCCTACCAAAAAAATAAAATAAAAAAAATGAATGAATATAATATTAGTACCAAACATAATTTTAGATGAAAAGGGTGTGTGTGTTAAAAACTCATTTAGTACTTCAAATTTAAGAATTGGAAACATACCTGCCCAAGAATAAGTTTGTAAAAAGCTTTGGAGAAGGGGATATCCAAAACCCTTCCATCTTGAACAGACTTTGCTATGACCTGTCCCAGAAGGACAAACTTGCTAATAACTTCAGAGAATTCTATGCCACCTGATGTACTCACTGTAGAAGACCATGGGTGAGGGAAAAGCCCACAAGGAGAGACCACAATCCTAGAATCTTCATCCTCCATCTGCAAGCTTGTTGTAGGTAATAATAACCTATGGTCTTCTCTCCACATGCCCAGGCCAGATTTCTGAAACTCGTGACTGACCAGGGTATAAAATTCCAATGTCGGACCAAGACCAGTACCAACTTCTTCATTATATTCCACTTCAAGGATAGCTTTTTGACGGGCATACAGGTTCATCATCTGGGTAGCAGACTCAAGAATGCGATCTCGGCATACTAAAAATTTCTTGCGTGGCAATCCACTGGCATTCTGCCTCCTCCCATTCAGGCCTCCTGAATCATTATGCGACGTTGGGCGTGGTTGAGCTTGCAGCTGACCAAAAGCTGCCAATCGAAAGTACTTGCATCTTGCCTCAAAAGCAAATAAAAATGGACATGAAGTCATTAACTTGCTACACCATAAAGGCATGCCACCAATAGACACGGCTAAAGGGTCCCGCATCTGCTGTTCTAGTTTTTCTGTCAGTTTACTGCTCACAAACTCGTTCTGTGGAACAGCAGAGGCTGTTACCTTTAAGTTATCCAAATTATCAATTCTGCCTTCTGCGAAGGCATACATTCTTTCATTAGACATCAGATGAAACCTGAACCTGTTCATTCCTTCCAAACTCTTGAGAAAAAATAATACATCATAAACAGGATTCGACGTCTCCAAGTCAGAAACAAGCTTAGAAACAAACATGTCAGAGAAAAATGGAGTACACTGCCAATATGTCCCAACTCTGTCTGACATGGAAGAATCATGAGCCTGATGCTGACTATCTTGAGAACAACTCTGCCCTGGTTTCACAGCTCTTCTGTATGTTACTCTGTACACTTGACTCCACAGTTTTGCAAAATTGACAGTGTCATGTTCAGCTTTGATTTGTTGTTGGAGAATTGCTTGATAAAGTGACAGTGCTTGGTCCAGCTGATGTCCTTCCAAGTAAAATAGCAATTTTGGTGAAGTGTCTTCATTGCTTGAGGATCCAGAATATTCAGTGCTCATGCTAGTATCCTCTGCTGAAGAATTTTGTTGTTTGTTCTCCACGTGGTCCTGCACAACATCCTAAAACACAACGTAATTAAAAAGCAATATAACAGTTGCAATTGTAATTCTTAGAGAAGAAACAGCCTTGCAATAATAAACAATGGAGACATGAAAAGTACAAATAAAACAGCCACTGGACTAGTCAGTCACCAAACTTAAATTTAGCATTTCAATTGACAGTCCCAAGCCAGAAAAAGATTGCGTAAACTGCTTCGTTACCCTCGATCAAATTAAAATTAGCATGGAATTTTTTTTTGTGTGTGATGAGTTTAAACCTCAAATTAACAGGAGCCTAAACAAATCGAGACTAGTGCATCAAATAAGAAAAGGTATGGAGAGGGCTAATTTTGGTTGAATTGAATCCAGTTAAGTGAGATCATACAAATGAATCAACGGAATATCTGCTTACAATAGGAACTTCGCTTGATCCTGTTGTTTCACCAGTGGTTTGTCTTGAATTGTCCCCTTCTTCAGGTAAAGAATGTGATATGTTATGTTTGTCCTCCTGCAGAAAACAAAACTAAAAATAACATAATTGCCAAGATTTTCAAAGGTCAAGCAGATGAAGCAGCAGCCCAAAAAAAAAACAAAAATCATTATTTCCATAGGAAAACCAAAATATTTTTAGCTCAATATTTTGTAAATGAACTGGCATGACAATAACCTGCATCGCCTGCGTATCAGAGGACATGCTGTCAGATTCCATAAGATCTGGAATTTTGCCTCCAGGAGAGCTCATATCTGATGGTAATTGAGAAGGTAAACTTTCCAATCTACTCAGAGCTCGAGTAGCTGCCGATTTTCCATGTTCAGTTCTGTTTTTGCTAACTTTAGACCACAAATATCTTTCAATAGCATCCAAAGAAGAAAAAGGATCAACTGTCAGAACATCAGAGTAATCGCATAGGCGTGTTTCCCCCTCTCCCCTTATGAACTGAACTTTGAGACAAGGATGTGATGTGCATCGCCCATATGGAACAGTAGCAAATGAATTCCTTTGCTTGTTTGAATGGCTCAGAATTACAGGAAAATTTTCTAAAGAGGACAGTGCAGTTTGCAATTTCTGAGTTAATACTGACAGAGGGAAGTCCTCCAAAGGCGCATCCAAAGAAGGTAAGAATAGTCTGCCAAACACCTCAAACCTTTTCTCTACACCACATGTATGATTAAATCCACCAGAAAGTTCAGTATTTTCTCTCAAATATTGTCCATTGGATAAATAATTCACTAATGCTTTCACAATTCCACTTTCAATAAATTCAAAAGTTGAAATGAGATCTCTTCCATTAAGCTGTGCCATAATTTGATGCAATATGGAATAGAACTCTTCATGCAGCCTAGGAGAATCTTTACTCATGGATGTGTTCACCAGATCTGTTAATGCTGCAGCTAAAGTTCTGAGTTTCTGAAGAATAACAGTTAATCCTTGCTCGTGGTTTAGTATTTTGGTATCAAAATAATTGGTTTTTATCTGCTTTGCAAGACTGTGAACGGAATCTTTTTCAAGCCTGCAAGATCCTGTTTCTGAAGCAAATGCGGACTGACTAGTATCAAAAGCATAACACAAGCATTTATGAGCATCTCTTGCAGCACAATTTTGACTTGTATCATTTGATTGCTGGATGCCGCTAAACATTGGAAACATCAACTGTGAACCCTTCTCTGGCGTTAAAAGTGTATCAATGGCAAAAAAGACGCCTTCCTTTAAAAAAGAGTTCAAGAAAATATCTGAAAGCTTTTGCAGGATAGTATCAGCAATCTGTAGGGCTAACATCAGCACATGGTTATCCTTTCGAGTGAATACTCCAGCCAAGAAGCTGCCACAAGATCCAGTAAAAATTGTTATCCTCAGCTCAAAAATATGCTTGATGACTACTTTCACTGAAAATTATTAGGGAAAAAAAGGCCCATTCACCTTGAAATGTTGGTGTCCTTAAGCAACTCAATAAGCATTTCAGATTTGCTGAAATAAATGAATTTGTTGATAACAGACAGACTGCCATAACAAACATATAAATTTGCACCAGAATTAACCACCTGCTCGAGAGTGAAGAACAAATATTACAAAGCTGTGAAAAGGAGTAAGAAAGCAGTTCAAAAACGACATATCAGAAAACCAACCTGGATCAATATGGAAATCAAATCCATCCCAAACTTTTGCAGATGATCAGGTTGGTTCACCAGAAAATTTTCCTTCTCCAGGTTCACTGAAATACCGTGATCTCTGGCTACAGCAGGGAGAAGCTCATTTAGCAACTTCAAGACTTCATGCACCTGAAGCAGAAAATACAGCAGTGAAAACAGAGTTCATTATGTTTCCTATAGTCTGTTTCTTAAGCTTGCTACATATCTAGTAGTTTGTTTCACTTATCCATGTGCAAGACTAAAACAGTGAGAAGATAAAAAGGTTAACGAATATTATTGCAGTAGGCATATACAAAGGCCAGGTATGTGCTTGCAAACAGAAGGTTTTACCATTTTAAAACAAGATTTCGAATCCAATTACTAAAACAAGCATAGTCTTGCAAGCAACTTATAAGTGCCTTCCATGATCATTATCAGGATGAGTCTTCCATACCTTCTCACAAACACATGGAAAGGTCTTATATATTCTCATTGTTTTATCTCCTCACTCAATACGACCAGAATTCCCACCCTATATATCAACAACAAAGATGGAACACCTGTCTCTTTAACTGCTATCATATGTAATACAAATATTCTAAAATCATACATAGGTTGGTTCCTGTCAATTTGGAATACTGACATTGAACTAAGAATCATTGAATACGAAATTGAACAAACTGATCTGCTTACAA
Source organism: Camellia granthamiana (assembly GCA_036172215.1). Lineage (NCBI taxonomy): Eukaryota > Viridiplantae > Streptophyta > Magnoliopsida > Ericales > Theaceae > Camellia > Camellia granthamiana. Next base: position 17,301,285 of record CM069905.1, on the reverse strand, counting down.
AAACCGAGGACATCAAAATTTTCAGCCAGTTACGATCGGCTGATTTGGTTTAGTCAATTTTTTTTTACAGCCTAGTCAAAATTCTATAAGAGGAGAAGTTCTATACAGTCTATATTTTTTTTTTAAAGATAAGTGAGTGAGCTTTAATGATTTCTTTAAGAATTTGTGATGTAATTAAACACTAGGTGTGATGGGATTCTAAGTGTAATGCCTAAACTTTCTTCTCTCTGTACAAATTTATGTGATTTTAAGCCTTTAAAAACCTATAACAGATTTATTTATTTATCAACAGGAAAAAAAAAAAAAAACTATATTAGATTTGAACTAGTTTCCTCTTGTCCTTGACTTCCCATTGATGAAGCCTAAACCACCCCCCATCTAGTTATACAATAGGCATAAAAATCCAAAAACCTGACAAGTTCCCTCAGAACTTTTTTTTTTTTTTTTGGGGGGGGTGGGTGGTTTAATTAGATTTTAGTACTTCTCTTCAGCATGGGTTAGAGCAGTTTGGTAGCTTACTGGGGTAAAGAAGAAAGAAAGAAAGACACCTAAAGATTCAATGAAACAGTATTCCTTTAAGAACAAGTGAAGTTGTATAAGATAGCATACAGACCTGATTGCAAGATCCATCAACCATATTAGAAGAAGGCATTCCGTGTGAAAGATTATAAGTAGACAAGACATCCTGCAATATGCTGCTTATATTAAGCTCAAAAAGACTCCTGTAAGCTACCATTGAACCAGAAGCAAGTTTGACAAGAAGCCCAATCAAACCCTGCAAAACATTATGAAGAAAAAAACATGAACAAGTAGAAGCAGAAGGACAACGCAGGACAGCCATCAACATAAAACATAAATAGATAGCATACTGTGTAAACTGGTTGGCATAAGGTGGTTCGGCAATTCAAGTCTATGAGATGTGTGGCTTGCTGAATCAGCCCATGATTACAAAGTTCGTCCAGCATATCAGGAGAGTTCTGTACTCGTTCTGCTATTTTTATCAAGCAAGTTGCTACATTTTCAACAAGCTGAGGGATAACATGGAGAAAAAATTACCGCTGATCAAAAATTCAAGTGACAGAATAATCACACACACAAAACACGATACAGACCTGTGGATCCTCGTACTGAAGAAGTTTACACAACATTGGAACAGCCTCCATGAAAGTTGAAGGACATTCAGAAGGAAGTTTCTTACATATGTTGACCACAGTTGAAAGTGCAACTCTCTAAGGAACATAAAAAAAGGAAAGAAAAGAAAAAAAAAACAAAGAAAAAAAAAGAAGCAGCAAAATTCAGTCTTTTAACACCAAAACAGATATCGAATGGAATCTGAGTCAACAATAATACACTCAGTTTCTGAACTAAAACTGTACAATACCTGCACACTTGTTGAGAAAAAATCAATATAAGTTAAAACAGCCATAATTGCTCCAGATTGTAAGCACGCAAGCGGTTGATCATGTGAGATTTTCTCTAATGCTTGCAAACACTGCATTACAAATACAAAATGGATATTGATTAATATCCAACAAATAGTGTTTTGTGTTACTACCATTCACATTACACACAAACATGCTTATTTGCACACGGGAAAATGTACTTAAGCATACTTGTTCAGCCACATCAAGGTACTCAATGGCTATTAATCTTTGACAAAGAGCAGGAACTGCATCATGCCGAACAAGAAAACCCGAGGAACGAGGATGCACATCGCATAAATAAGTTATAGCCCTTATAGCCAGAAGCATTATATTGGGATTGTTCTCATGTCTTGCCAATTTCACAAGAATTGGAGACACTGAATCTGCCATCAAGCTCGAAAGTGAACTGTCCGCACAAAACGATAACAATTCACAAAGCTCAGTAAGAGCAGCCAATGTCCCAGATTCTTCACCCTCTTGGTCCAAACTCGACAAAACCTTTTTGAACTTCCCGTGATCACCAGAAGAGCGATACCTCTGATAATCACGGAGGGCGCTCGGCCTCTGTTCCCCATCCGAATCACACGACCCATATGCAGAATCCTTTTCACCTTCGCCCTCTGAATGAATTGACCCTGAATAAGACGACGAAGTATCCATGTCCCCATGGACTTCGGTTGTCGAATTTGTGTAGTTCATTGGGGCTTGAACTGACGAATTCGAAGAACTCGGTCTGAACTCCAATGAAGTACATGCTCTCTTATCAGCAGGCAGTTCATCAATTGTTTCAGCTCGCTTTTGACCTCGATTCCCCATTAATCAATACAAATTCTGATATATTTTCTCTCCTGCATAGATAAAAAAAACAAGACTTTGAATTCGAATCACCTATACCATCAGTTACAAACTGTTGTATAAAACACATATAAATCAATTCAAAACATTAAATTTTCAGTTTAAGAATTAGAAGCACCGATCAATAATTAGAGAAATTTTTTAAAAAAAAATTAAACAAAACGTGATTCATATAACAAGATACAAAATTACATTATCAATTTCGAAGCTAAAATCAAACAAAGATATAAACATATACATACAAAAGAAGATAGAGAAAAATTATCAAATACTGATTGGATTATTGGTTTTCGAAGTCATATTCAGCAAAACAATCAATTGTGTTGAATCTATGTACCTAATAGTGGTGATATCCAGCGATCTTCGGGAGATTCGAAGACCCTATTGAGAAATCTAGGGTTTTTCAGTTACCTCCTTTGATTGCTATGTTCACATATATACACACAACACAATTGATGATGATGATGATGATGATGTTGATGGAATTGAAACAATTGTATTGCAGGACCTGTTAGTGTTTATGTAGAAAGAGAAAAAATGAGATATATATATATGCGTATATATACGATGTATATACGTATTGGAAGAGGATTTTATCGTAGTATCCGCTTAGGATTTCTCACCACTATACGATACGAGGTCTTTTTCGATGGGGTTGGGGATTATGCAAACGAGGTTACATCAGTGGTGATGCATCTGCAACAGTTTTGGTGCAGGTGATTGATGATGATGATGATTACGAAGATTTATGAACAAGATTACGACACGTGGACGGTGGTGGTGCGGGTTTGTAATGTGGGGATTAATGTTCGTTCATGTGATGTAAATGTAAAAATATAATTGGTAAATTAGCAATGCACTCTTTACACTTTATTTAAAGTACACATTACTTTTTATAGTTTGAAAAATTATAAATATTTATTCGTTAATATTTTTTATTTAATAAAATTAATTAAAAAAATAAAATTTATAATTACTGTTTTATATAGCAATAAAATTATTTAAATTATAAATTGAAATATATTTTTAATATTATTAATTAATTTGATAATTTATTAATAAAATGTGTGATTTATTATGAAATTAAAAATCTCAAGAGATGAAATATAATTTCTAGAATCATAGAGGACGATTCGTATTTTAATCAAATCTCAAAAAGTATATTTATAATTTATCCAAATATAAAATACTAAATTTATTGAAATGCTTAAGGGTTGTTTGGGATGATCTAAATAAGTGCACTTTTTGACTTTTTATGAAATATGAGTTGGGTTTGAAGTGATGTGTTAGAGATGTGATGTGACTTAAATAAGATGATGTGATTTAAATAGAATAGTGACTTTTTAACTTTTTGTCTTTTTCAAGACATGCCAAACTTGGCCTTAGGTAAATATCCTGGAGTATTATTTCATATCGAGATTTGGATTTATATAAAAAGTGTTTTGAAAATGATGAAAAACATTTTGCTTCTCTTTGATTTAGTTTTTGAAAAAAGTTTTGAATTTTGAATTGTAATTTGAAAGATAAGTTATTAAAAAGAGTTTAGAAAATTAAAAATTTATTTGGTTATAAGTTTTGAAAATAATTGTGGGATGATTTATAAATTTTTTTTTTTTCACAGTTGAATAGATGGATGAGAGAAAATTTGATCGATTGATGTGTAAAATGCGAAAGAATGAAAAAGGGCAAAAGAGAGAGAAAAATTAATCGATTGATTTATTAATAAATAAATAAAAAAAGATAGAGAGAGAAAAGAAAAAAAATAATTTTGAAAAGTATTTTTAAAATTGATAAATTAAACATGTTTTTTGATTTTTTAATCCAAATATTAATTTAAAAACTAAATCAAACGGTATCATAGACTTTTACACTTTTATTTATTTATTTTTTATAATAACAATGTACCAAACAAATTAATTTTGTTGGTAAATTACATTTACTTATTCTAAAGTTTGGGAAAAAAAAATGCCAACCACATTGATTTATTTTTTTACTAAAGTTTAAAAAAACTAAAACTAATGTTAGATAGTGTGAAATCACATAGATACATAAGATAAAATATGCAATTTTAGTATAAAATAGATAATAATATCTTTGTTCTATTCATATAATTAACGAATTATTAATAAAAATAAATTTAAAACTTATGCAGAGTTTTTTTTTTATTTTATGTGTGAGTGCACGTGCGCGGGAGAGAAAATACCGATTGCACTGTCATATTCCTTCGAAGGAATGCCCCAAAAATTTAAAAAAAAAAAAAAAAGAAAAAAAAAAAAGATTTAATGTCTACCAAAATGTGATGATCATTGAGTTGAAATTGGAAAAGAAGGATTAAGAGCGAAATGGAATTGAACTTTCAAACTTTTTAACTCAATTTCCTTTTAGAAGAATGTGGGTTGCACAATATATAATGTGTAGTAGTTTATTATGAGCAAACATAATTTTATATTTGAGCATAGTTCTTACGAGAAGATTTATAATCCAATCTTTTAATTATCAAAAAATAAAATATGATAATTATGAAGATTACATGATGTGATTGAGTTAGGCTTTTAGTTTTTTAATTAATTAATTATGACTCTCATTAATCTATGCTATTAACCGATCATATAACTTAACAATGAAAGAATTTATATCTACTCTCTCTCCCAATCTTAAAAAAAAAAGAACGTGTTGGACTTTAACTCCCAACACAAATCCTATTGGAAATTATAGTTTTTTATAGGTTTATTTTGGGCAATCTTTGAGCCTAAATTTAAGTGAGGCCTACACGTCTTTTGGGATAAATCCAAAGAGATGATATGTTCCTTACCACATGCTAAATCACACGATGAAAACGGTTTGTCAAAACAATTTATGAGTGAATGAGAAGTTGATGTCGTTTTCGAGTTCGTGGAATGAGAAATTAAAGAGTCAAATGTGGATTACCTTAAAATGGTTGTCTCACATTGAAACTTTAATATAATTTATGTGAGTATATAAACTCTAAGTGGACATACTTGGGTTGGGCCGCAAGGGACACCTCAAGTTTGTAAGTTTGTAAAAGGGATGAGTTATAGACAAATTAGGCTTTGGCTCCAACCACCACACGCACCGCCGTCCAACCGTGCCGTGCCGTGTGGGTTGTAAGATTAATTTTTTAGACAAAATTTATTTAATTTTTTTCGAATTCTTGCGGGAAAATTATTTAAATTTTTGAACATAATTAATTCAAATTTTGCACCAAATTTGAATTCAATTATCCTGTCCAAACAGTGCCTCTTCCAGTCCAAAATTCTCATCCAGTTTCCAACAGGTCAAACTATTTTCAAACAAATTTTTGCACTTATTCAATTTGAATTACACCTATTCGGTAAAGGCACCAATTTGCCTATAAAATCAGACCCTCTTCTAACAAATTCATCATCCGAAATTCTCTGTTTGTCTTCCATTTTGCTCTCTTGCATGGATATATTCTTTATATTAGTTTTAGACAAAATTCTGAGAGTATAGAATATAGGTTTTAGTTCGCCAAAATAGATTGTTTCTAGTGCTAATACAATCTGTCTAAGATCATAGTATCCTGAGAGATAGACGCCGTTATTCCGTAAGCATCTGAGTGTGACGAATCTATTTTAAGGATATAATGTCATACACTTGACTTGGTCATTCTTGTTTTTAAGGTGTTTTGGTAAATAAATTCTGTAAGTAATTTATTTAATTTATTTCAAATTATTTTTATTATATACAGAAGATGATTCCTACAAATCCTTCCTTGCCAAGTTTGGCCATTACATTACCCCTCATTTTGTTTTGTTCTATGATGGTGAACAAGAGCACCTAGTTCTTTTTTTCACAACTAAAATCACCTTTCCATGACCCCAACCCATATTCCCTCCCACTACATTAATGGACTTCCACATAGCCGCCCGTTATTTATTTATTTTTTATTTTAATCACATAGATATATATATATATAACCTTGGGTCTATCATGTAAAGGGCCATAGCCTATGCAAGTGAAGTGGCCATATAGATCAATTCCTACCCCAACCCCCAAAATCCCCAATGAAATTCTATAAAATGAAGGGAATAGTATAGTCACTCTCATTAGTTTCAAATTTCTAGTGGAAAATTCCTTTCCTTGCATTGTTTTGGATGGCTCTCAAATGTTGCTAGTTAGTCGTCCCAAAGAGTTGTAGAAACAACTACCATTAGTGCCCAAGTTTGACAAAAATAACACTACAAGTAAATTTTTTAGCGTAATAATTATCATAATGTCCCTCCCATACAAGAGGTTAATAGTTGGACTCAATACAAAGATGATAGTGCTTCTTTAGCTTATATTTATATAATTTGCCATCTATTACAATTGTCGCTTAGTGACACATTTCCCCACCTCCTTAAAAGTAAGGTGGCACTGTTTGGGAACATAATTTTTTTATTTTTTTCACTAAAAAACAAATTAGTTACAAAACTAAAAAAAAAAAATCTAAACAAAATATAACATTAAACCCCATAATCATTTCATTTTTTCTCTCACAAACATCACATCTAACTACAAAAAAAAGGGTAAACTACCAATAGGTCCTACTTTGGAGACTTATTACCCAATAGGTCCTACTTTGGAGACTTATTACCCATTAAGTCATATTTGATAAATTTATTAAGTGATAAAGATAAATTTATCAGTCTTTTTTTTTTATGAATAAATTTATAGTGATAAATTTATCAGTCTCTTTATTTTTATGAATAAATTTTTAGTGATAAATTTATCACTCTCTTATTTTTATAATGTTAAATTTATTAGTTAGGACCTGTAGGTAAATAAAAGTCTAGTTAATAGGACTAATTGGTAAGTACCCCAAAAAAAAACCTAACTATTTTCTCAAACACAAAAAAAAATTTCTCCAATAATATCCTACAACTAAAAAAACTTACAAAAAAACTCACTTCCCAAACACCCTCATAGATATATATAAACTATATTCAGCTTGCTTGATTTTAGAATTCAAGATTCATTTTTTGGAAAATAATTTTTTTAAAATTTTTCATGTTTTTTTTTTGTTTTTACTGAATTTTTTTAATACTTTAAGCAATTTTTTTAATTTTTAGATACACCTAATATAAATACACTTAAAAAATATAATATTTGTGAATTTTTTTTAAAAAAAATACTAAATACCAAAAATACAAAAAAAAATTGAAAATTCAATGCATTTTCATATTTTTGTGTATTTATTGATTTTTAAAATATTTTTTTACAAATATTTTACTTTTTAAATATATCTAAGTAAAGTACATATAAAAAAGTAAAAAATTGCTTAAAATTTTAAAAATATTCACTAAAAAAAATGAAAAACGAAAAATTTAATTTTAAAAAAATTAAATTCAAAAAATTAAAATTTGATTTGAGTCCTCAAAAAAAAAAATGTCGTCATTACTGAACAAATCCAAGAAAAAATAAAATAAAATAATGTTACAAAATCATCTATTTCTACCATCTACAGTACCAACATTATGTTGACAAGAAAGATGATACCAGCAAATAATTTTTTTCCTGACTTGACCTCGAAAAACACGCATTCCGCCTGGGTTCGGTTAGAAGTGTGTTCACTTTTTAATTTTTTATTTTTGTTTATTTTAATTTGAAGCTAAAAAATCTCGTTTGGAAAAGATTTTTTAACTTTTTTTAATTTTTTGATAGAAAAAATATAATAATTATGAGTTGGATGTGATATTTTGTCTTGGACTAAAAAACCTATTTTATTTTTTTATGACTATTTTAACCAAAAAAACCTAACTTTTTTCTTCCCAAACGGAGCCTAAATCATGTCCCCAATCTCCCTTGTCCCTCTGTCACAAACCCCATTTCTACCACACAATCAATTCTCTTGCACTGATCGTGTAATAGAAAGAGAGAGCTTAGAACAAGAGAGATCACTATCAGAAATCCACTCTCTACCACATGATAAATTTCTCCAATACTGATCGTCAAGTATAGAGAGAGTTTAGGACAGAGAGATACAAGGGATCATGTGGCATTCCAATTTCGCATCAATTACAACCAAGGAGAGAAGATAATTTAAGATTTTAACCAGCAGCACTAAAATTATAAAGGTAGGAGATGCTGATGCTTTTGAATAGATTCATCTGCTGAGTCAGTAAAACTACATTAAAAAATGAAAGCAATATTTCATGCAGATTGCACTATCTATCTATCATATGAATGTCCACAACTTAGAGGGTAAGGAAAGTAAATTGGTGCCTAACAACAGAAAAGGCAGCAAAAAGTATATGGGGCTAAGGCCTCCTTTGGCAAGTGATTTTTTTAGCCAAAAAATTTAAAAATCACTAAAAAAACTAAAAAACCAACAACCTATACTAAAAAGTCAAAGATTTCCTACATATGAATTTTTTTTACATCATATTTTAGCCAAAGAGCTAAAAAAACCTGTTCCCAAACCAGGCCTAACTCTACTTTATGACTCTGGCTATTCCTCCTTTGTTCCCCACAAAAAACAAACTTAACCAAACTGGGAAAAAAGTCGGAAATTGACTCGCATATTTCCCAACGAAAGGTTTCCACTAGACAAAGAAAGAAATCATATAATTTAACACTAAGAATGGTGGTGAAGGGGGACAAGAATTGGAAACCAGTCAATTAGTTTTCAAAATATCGGGTATCATTTATAGACAGAATCCTCCACCGTTCAAATAGTTTTCTTATCTAGACAACCAAGATTATTTGCGGAAAAGTTAAGCAGCAATGCCAAACACAATAATGTAATGCAACAAGTGTGGTTGACCCGCATCTAAACTGCAACTCAAGACATATCAAGAAAATAATAGCAAATTTATAAAAACAAGAGAGGGAAAATAGAACCCTAAAGTTAGAAGGAGAAAATCGCTGTCCAGATATTATCTTGGCACATCCCAAAACAAGGCTAGGAGGCAATAAGGTGGAAAGGAATAGAAAATAATGTGAGTTTCTCAATCTGTTTCACCACCAAATATCATGTCCTTAACCCAAAAAAAAGCATTCAATAAATCCAACAAAAGGTCTCGATACTCAGCAATAATCAATCCACTAATAATATACAAACCATACCGAATTATAATTCTGGACATGAAAGAACACGAAAACCACCCACAAAATGTTAGTGTTTGTATCAGAACAATATTTATAAAATGAGTTGTGAGCTTTAAACATGATATCCTCGAACAGGATTTTAAATGATGGAAACAATTGCAGAACAGATTCTAGTCAGTGCCTTGCATGTGAACCATCATATGTTGAGCTTGCGACTGCACACACACACAGAAAGAAAAAGAAAAGAAAATGATTTAACATATCTGACCAGGAAAAAGTATCATGATAGTCTCATTCATTCAATCCCTGAAAGGATTGCATGATTTATCTCTTGTAAAAAATAAGCGATGATGACATCAAAATCATAAGTAACCGGAAAATTTAAGGAAATCATGAAAATTAGAACTGGTATGAAAATACTGTCAGTTTCTTAAACCTACACAACAAAAAATACTACAGCCATCTATTTCTGTGTCAGTGCACAGAGACATCACACAGCAACATATGGACATCGAAATTAGTCTCATCTTTCATCTTCTTCTAAGGCTACTCTGTGAATATAAATATTATGCAAAATAAGGCTTTTCTTCTCCCCCACTTCCACCCAAGGAAATAATTGCTCACTGCTCTGACATCCCTTTTATCTCCTTTGGGAACAAATTCCACAACCATAACACATGTAATTGAATCAGTTATTTTCTTTTTCTTTTTCCTTGAAAATATGAAAACCATATCATCCAGTTTTTGCAAGTACTCACTACTCACAATAAAAGCAGACTTAAGAACAATCTCACTTCCTTTTCAAGGGACTTTTTTAGATTCTAAGACTTTGGTATCCTCCAAACAATTTACAACTAGGGATTAGTTCTACAGAATGAAAAGACTCGAGGTACATCATCTTGGTGGGGTCTGTTCATAAGCTAATAGCTAAAGTTCCAGCCTTGCGTTTGAGGAAGGTAGTTGTTAGTGTGATTTCCGACACCCAAAATGCCTGTGGGGTAGACAGATTCTTGATGAAGTCTCGATGGCTAATGAAATGGACAACTCTAGATTGAAGGGTCTCCAGGAGTCATTTGTAAGTTGGACATTGAAAGGGCCTATGACCATGTAACTGATATTTTCTTATCTACGTTACAGAAAGAATGGGTTTAGGGGCAAAATGGAAAGACGGATTAGATGGTGTATTTCCAGAGTCAGTATAGTATATTTTTTATTACCTTTTTATCATTATTTATTATGTTTGACAAGATTATATTCATACTAATATTTTCCCTCATTCTTGTTTACCTTATTTCCTTTCTCATCCTTTTCTTTCTGTTTCTTCCCCACTATTAGATAGGGAGACATTTTGCTGTCATTGCCCCAAAAATGTGGTCTCTGCTGCAAATCCACCTATGACCACAACGCTCTTAGAGTGTTCTCAATAAAAGGAGTTATACATACATATATATATACAGGAGAAAATGTGAATTCAGAGAAGATAGATAAAAAGGGTTATAATATCTAATATCTAAGGATAAAAAGGGTTATAAGAAAATAGATAGGACTTAATAGTATATATATCTAATGTATGGGATCTCCTGCTAAATCCCCTACAAAAACCTATAATTATGGTAACAAATTCATCCCAAAAATGTCTAATAGAAGAAAATATGACAACATAATTGAAAAAAAGACTCCTAATAAAATTCTAATTACTCCTCTAACAACTTGACGTGAATCTTGCATCAATTAAGACGCAACACTCTAATATTTAACTAACATCAAGTATCTTAGCTCAACATTGCTACTTAAAAGGTCATAAATTTTTTTTCTTCTTGTGATGCCAATGATGTACTTTAGAGATGGTGGCTAGCAGTTGAAACACCACCGATTAACAAACGCAATTTAATTTCAATGATGGAATTTCCAATAGGTTTGTGCCCTTCTCTTTAAGACTGGTCAATAGGGATGTAAGAAAAATTGAAAAATTGAAAAATTGAAAAATCGACCAAACCAATTGAACCGGACCAAACCGGTTATATTTGGTCAGTTTTTTAACAAGAATCGGTATGTGCAGTTTTTAAATTTGATTTTTTTCGATTTTCAGATTGGTATCGATTCGAGCACCTTATCCACTGAATTAAACTGAAACTGACCACTTCAACATATATTATATTTATAATATATATATAATCTAATAATATAATAATATTAATAAGTATAACAAATTATTAACCTTGATTAATTAACCTAAGTTTGTAAACTCTGATTATATATAATCTTTAACTCTAACTCATTATTCTTGAAATCTAAGCATTTTTTTAACTTTTTTTTTAATTTTTAATTTTTGTTGATCTAGGAATTGAAAAGTATTCATTAAATTGATGGATTAGATTGGATATGTTTGAAATGGTAGACAGATAATTAATTTAATGTTTTTATATAGATTAGTAATTATATTTAAAAGTTACTCAAGTTTGAAATATTCTAAACCAATTAAACCACACTGAACTAAGCCATTTCAATTGATTTAGTTCGGTGGGGTTTGATGGGAGAAGCAGTCTGTATCGGTATTCAAAATAATAAAACTGACATTATTAGTTTGATGATTTTTTTTATCCTAAATACCGACTATACTGAACCGATTACATCCCTACTAGCCAAGATGGGGTTGCTCCCAATTTTGGGAGAAGCAAACCTGGATAAACCCATAATTCTAGCCACCAAGCCACAATCCTTCAACAATCTTTAATGTTGGGTGCCTAGGCCCTACTCCTAGCCTAAGAATCTATGAAGTACGGATATTCCAAAATGGCCACCGTACGCGTGTCGGATACGTATCAGATACGGATATGCGTCCGATACGGCAGGATATGTATTAGATACGGCAAAGAAGTATCCCCATTTTTTTTAAAAATTTTTTGAATTTCGAATACGTTTGTGATACGCGAGGATACTTCAGGGATATGCTTGGGATACTTTGGGGATACAACAGGGCAAAAAAATAATTTAAAAAACATATAATGGGGTCAAAGTGTAAAATAACAAAAGTAATCTAAAATAAAACAAAAAAATTAGCCAAGCCCTAGCTGCAAACAGTAGCAAAGCAAGGAGGAGGAGAAGGAGTCTCTATCGTCTCTATTGCAAGGTTCGCAAACAGCAGCAAGGAGGAGGATGAGTCGATCAAGGTTCGTACTCTCCGTCTCCTTCTTGGTCCCTCGATCTCTCTGTCCCTCTCGCTCGATCTCTCTGTTCCTCTCACTCAATCTCTCTCTCTCTCTCTCGATCTATATATTCGATTTTATATTTATATATTCAATTTTTATATATTTATATATTTGATATCTATATATTCGATTTTTAGAGATTTTTCAAATAAAATCAATATTGAAAATAATTTTTTTAAAAATTCACTAAATCAAAAAATAAAATAAAAATTCAGTATATTTTCATATTTTTGTGTATTTATTGGTTTTTGTTAATATTTTTCAGAAATATTTTATTTTTTAAGTGTATTTAGATTAGATATCTAAAAAATAAAAAATAAAAAATGTTAAAAATATTTAAAGCATTCACTAAAAACAAAAAAAATGCGAGAAATAGAAAATTTAATTTTCAAAAAATCAATCTAAACCAAACAACAATATTATGTCTTATTTGTTATTTTGTATCTCACCAATTTTGAAATTAGGAGTTGTTTAATTCCTAACATTATATTAGTTTGTCCCATAAACTTGTATATGTTATCAATGGAGAAACATTGGCATTAAAGAGTTCTGACAAGTTTTTGGCTCTCAGAGAGTTTGATGCAAGTTTGCTGCTATTGGTTTCTTTTGCTGCTACTGTTTGGTGATGATGCTGGTTGCTGCAATTCTGTTTTTGCTAGTACTTTCATATTCTGTTTGATGTTTTGTTTTGGGATTTGGATTGTACATATTGTACATAGGCTTAGGAAGATATTAGCACTATTATTTGGGAGTTTTTTTTTTGGTTGGACTTACTTTTGATTGGACTTACTTTTCAATACTTACATAGTTGAGGTCATATTGTAATGTAGTTTTGTACTTGATTTTTATGCATACCACTACTACATTACTAAAAATTATAAAAATAATATTTTTTACGAATGCATCCCCACCGTACCCGTATCCTCATTTTTCAAATTTTGTCGTATCGCCGTATCCGTATCGTATCGTACCCGTATCCTGTATCCGTATCCGTGCTTCCTAGCTAAGAATCCAGAGTGGTGTAATAGTGGTTATGATAATTATAGAAGTCTCTACTGGACGGTAGAAAAAAATAGCGAAGGCATAGATGAGCTAGGAGGGGGTGCACCAAACCATGCTTCTAAGTAGAAATGGCTGATCAGAGGCACCTCGGCTACACCAAGTGGTACTCCTGATTGCACCTTGGGATGCCCTATGTGAACAAGGCATGGGAGAATCATGGCCAATGGCCTACCAAGCCGCACTGCTACCGAGTGGGGGTGGCCAAGTGAGGCTTTGGGCCATGCCTCAAAGTTCCCCATGCTTTGAATCGTTCGCTTGGTGCATTGACATGCAGCTAAGGTGTCAAGTGCATTAGTAGGCCGAGCTATACCACGTTCGGTGGTTCATATGTTCCACTTAGGCTAGGCACATGAGCCCAATAATACATTTGGGAAGTGCAGTGGCACCCTAAGGGCTTGCCATGTAGAACTGTATTTCTTGAATAGGAATTGGAGTTGTGCCCTTGAAGCTCACTACATAGCAAAGGTGATCCAGATACTCACATCTCCAAAAACAAACCAACAGCTGCTTGCAACTCTCTACTCTCCTTTTCAAGGCCTTACCTATACCCACCATCCAACCACAAAATTTTCCTCTAGTATTGACTTTACCGTGCATAAAATTTCACACTGAAAGTAATTAGGAATTCGTCATCAACAATGCATTAAGGATGCCATCATAGACTATATGCATGTGTGCAGAGAGAGAGAGACAGAGCTTTTTACTTGAGAATTTCCATAATTGATGCCTTGTGAAAATGAACCTTGATACGCAAGCTGTACAGACAATCACGTAGGAGAATGACATGGTAAGACAAGATATGACTATCAATCAAAGCAGCCACATAGATGCATAATGAAACATTTCCATCACGACAAACAGAACATTGTACAAGATACTCCAAAAATTTATGTACCTGGGCATTTGGACCAGGATGAACCCCATCTTTTCTACCAGACCCTTCCCCACCCCCCTTCCCTGATCCCTTGGTGTCACCCTAGCAAAATTCAGAATTTTAAAAACTAAACTTTTTGTAGAAGCACGCAGGACTATACATAAAATCACACATAAACAATTATATACATACCTCCATCTGCAACATGCCGTTCGATCCCGAACAGAACCCCCAAAACAAAAAAACACAATAATGTTATTCAAACAGATATATACAAATCAAACATCTATACACATAAATAAATAAAAAAAATAAAAAAAAACCTCTCTGTATCGAGTCAAGTACTTCTTGAGAGGATCAATATAATCTTCAAACCCTAAAGTCGCCATCGCCCACAGCAAATCATCCCCATTGATCGTCTTCCTCTTCTCCCTCTGACACTTATCGCTCGCCCTTCAAATTCAGTCACCAAATACCTTTCATTAATGAACATCTATATCTAGATAATTACAAATCAAATCAAATTCATACTCGCTGGTGACGAAGCTGATGAACTCCGAGACGCATTCTTGGACAGTCTCCTTGGCGTCCTTAGCGACCTTCCCGTTGGCCGGAAGCGCCTTCTTCATGATCCGACTGATATTGGCGATCGGGAGGTACCTATCCTGCTCGCGAACGTTCGACCTCGGGCTCTGCTCGCCGCTCTCGTGACTCCCACCGCCGGGACTCCCCAGAGCACCGTCGGCCATCTTCGCCAAAAACCTAGGTCAACAAACCAGAAAACCTACACCACCAAAACAACAACAACAACAACATCATCATCATCATCATCATCATTGTTCGATTGTAACAAAACCCTAGCTCAGCCATAACAGTACAGTGGATATAGAGATAGGATGTGTATGTATGTATAGAGAGAGAAATGGAGGGAGTTGGTTGGTTGGTTGCTTACAGTTAGTTTGTTAAATTGGGCGGGAGAAATAGATCGATGGGGGGGGGGGGGGGGGGGGCGAAATCGGACGCTGGAGAGGAGGGGAGAGAGGAGACGACTCAGATCTGAGCTTTGTTTTTATCAACACCGTTCGTTCTTGGCTGTGTTTGCTCCGTTTTTTTCTTCAATTTTTTTTTTAAATTATTTATCATTATTGGATAAATTACATTTTGCTCCATTTATGTTTGGTCAAATTTTCACTTTGATCCTGAACATTTGTTTTTTTCTCATTTTATCCCTTCATGTTTTAAGTTTTTTTTTTTTTTTTTTTTTTTTTTCCTAAAGCTACTCTTTGTTAAAAATTAAACACAAAATGTCATAATAACTGTTACATAATATATAAAATATATTATTATATTAAAATTTAAGTTTCTGTCAAATGTATGAATTATATAATAAAATATTTTTATATTACGCGACCGTCAATATCACTTTTTTGTCTAATTTTTAATAGAAATTAATTCTAGGAGTAAAGTGGGGAAAAAAAAAAACCTTGAAATATAATGGGTTAAAGTGAAATAAATTTTAAACATCAAAATGAAAAAAATATCAAACATGAAAGGGGCAAAATATAATTTATCCTTTTTATTTTATCCATCTCTAGTACAAAAAATTAAGGGATGATTTGGGAAGTTAATTAAAAGTTGACTTTTTGATTTTTTTTAGTTTTTTTTGTCCTTTCATATGTAAAAAATGAGAGAGATGATATGACTCAAAATGTAAAATTCTATTCCATACACCTAATTAGCTCAAGACACATACATAATAAAATATTAGTTTAATAACAATTATATCCTAAATAAAAATGACCATAATAGACATTCAGTAACACCCATAATATTATATAGAAAAATTCTATATACACATCTTTTAAGAATAAAAAAATTTCAATGTAGACCTTTTGAACAATCAAAGCCAAGGTGAAGACTCAGTATATACATTGGCAAAGGCCATGAAAGCCTCTGATAATCTTTACAACATTCAGGACTTTTATTTTCCATCAAACCCAGATGACTAAATCTTCAAATTACAATCCGATTCAGATCTCGCTCTCAAGCTCCTCGATTCTATTGCTTCTGGTACTTACTCAAAAACTCTTCAATTATGTATATAATTGTTATTATTAAGGAAAATAATAGAATTCTATGTTTGTTATAATAAAATAATAAGACCATTTGAGGAGAGCACAATGAAAATTAAACTGATTTGTGCTTTTCCATTTATTCATAGGTTTTTAAATTGTTATTCTTATTGGAGATTAATTTATTTCTATTAATGTTTAGAAGTGTTTGTTTATTTTAGTCGTGTGCAATGAAGAAGTGTACTCTTTTGGAGGATTTATAATGGTCTTCAATGGAGATATTTTTATGCAAGTCTTCAATGGAGAAAATTTCATTTCGAACCAAAGTTTTCTTTAAGGGCGTGGGTGAGTCAATGTGGAAGTAGGGTTAATCAAAAGTGTGTGGAAAGAGAGTTAGTTGTGTGTGTACAACGGTTATAAGTGAAAGGTGTAATTGTAACTTTAAGTGTGTGGATTAAGAAAATTAATTGATAATCAAATTAATAGGTGTGTATATTGAGAAAAGATGTGTCTTGAGCTAATTAGATGTGTGGAAAGGAAATAGAATTTCCTCTCAAAATGGGTTAAAAGCTAAAAGCTAACTTTTAGCTAGCTTCCCCAAATTGCCCCTAAGTAGGTGTTTGGGATAAACTAAAAAAAGTGCACTTTTTTACCTAAATACACTTATTTGGGTTACATCTATCAAGATCTCCTACTTTTTTAACCACTTTTTCAACTTTTCTACACTTTTTTTTTTTTTTTTTTTTTATAAAAAGTTAAAAAGTACACTTATTTAGAACATCCCAAACCAAATCTCCTCCAAATTTTTTTATTTTTTATTTTTAAATGCTCATAAATGTGGGACCCAATGGTTCATACACATGAATAAAGATTTTTTTGTTTGTTTGTTAAATTAGGGTTCTTTTTGGTTACTATTTTACATATCAATCAATCTAATTAAATCACCATTTTATAGATATAGATTATATTTTATGAGGAACCAATGACAATTAAGATGTTACTTGTGTTAGAAATGGTTTTGAAGTTTTGGAAAAAATTTAATTTTTTCTTAATTTTGGTCTATTTTTTAGGTGGCATCCATACGCCAAAGTTGGCGGGTCTAAGTGGTAACGCATTTTATGCCGCGTTGTGATTCACGTGATATGTTTGGTTGCTCAAAACCATTATCGGGTGAATGGGGAAATTAAAACTAAAATGAGCTCCATGGAAATGGAATTTTGGTGGAAATTTCTTAAAGGTGTGGTTTAAGACTTGTCCTACATTGGTTTGGTGGGAAGAATTTTGTGGGTTTATAAGGCATGGGTTTGTAATTTGGAGAGGGCTCCAAGGGACACCCTAAGTTTGTAGAAGGGAGAGATTATGGGCAAATTAAGCTAAACTCATTGGACCCAAAAATAAACACACGCCGCCGTCCGGGCGAGCTAAGCCTGGGTGCGGATATTATTTAGTACACAAATAAAATTTATTTCATTAAATACAGTAAAAATTATTCAACAATTTGAACATTTCTTGTCACATGATAAAGATATTATTAGTGTTATGAAACATCTTCTGTAAAGATGAATGACTACATTTATTATGTCAAATAGACTTTTGTATAACCTCAATATGTAATAATTTTTTTTATTATTTTGGTAGTGCCTAATAAATAAAATGTTTCTTTGTTCGATTTGTATAGGAGAGGTGAAGTGAAGAAGTCGACAAGAAGTGACAAGAAGAAAAAAGAGAAAAAGGATAAGAACTATACAGTACTGACATATATAATTAAATTATTGAATAAAATACATAATTACATCATGAAGATCTATATTTAAAAGTTTCTATAGAACCAAACAAAAGTTCCTGAAGAACTTAATTATCTCTATATCTTGTGTTAAAATTATTAGTTTATTTGCTTTACAATTTATTAACTTATTTACTTTACATTCTATTCATTTTTGTAACGATAAGAATGTGTTATTCACAAAATTTGTGTTATTTCACTTGAAGAGTAATACAAAAATTATGTTTGGTATCATTTCTAAAAATAGTGATGCCAAAAAATAGTAGCCAAATAAAAGTTTTTTTTTTTTTTTAATACAAAAAATGATACCAAATATGTTAAAGTTTAAATAAGGAAAATGAAATGAAATTAACTTATGTTTAATTGAAAACAATATTTAGTCATGTGAAATTACTAAAAAATTAAGATTAGATCACGCTTTTGAAAATGGAGTAATTATATTTATGTGGTATTCCAAATCAATAATTTAACTAACTCACATTTGTTAAGTAATTAAGAGATAAAATTTAGTGTGTGTTGCAATTTTAATTGACTGAAAATACCACCTTAGATAATAATGTTACATGTTGCTTCCAGAACATCTAATAATTTCCACCTGAAAATGCATTAAATCACATTTCCATGCCCAGGTGTTAAATATGTACTAGTTAAGTAATTAAAAGCATTAAGAGGTGGTACTTAAAATTGCTTTACTTCATGTATATATATTGTGTGTACTAGTTAAAGATTGGGGGAAATTGTGACAAATAAGAGTGAGATAAGGAGGTATTATTGATCCAAAAAATGGGCATGAACCATTTAAAAACTCTAAACAAGTCTCATCTACATCAAAGTTGTCAAAATTATCCCTATTGAAAACCGCATTAATAACTTTAACCTTATCCCAACCGTCGAATAATCAAAATATACCAATAACACACCAATGATATGCAAAGTGAACTCTTACCATGGCATATGATTATTGCATAAACATCCAACTTTTGTCTCTATTTTTCAAATTTTTTGAAGGAAAAAAAAACATCACCAAACAGGCCTTCAGTTGTATTCCTAGGGACAAATTCAATGGGACTAGTGGGGCATCATTCATTAACTGCAGTGTAACAATATACATTTCTCTGATCAAGAAGAATAGAAAAAACTAATTAACCATCAAGCTCAACTTACAACCTCATAACATCAGAGATTATGCTATTCACTTATTACATCATGATTCACAGTCGAAGTCAAGTAATCCTAGCCGCAAAAGAATAAGCCAAAAAAAAAAAAAAAAAAAAAGAGGAGAAAATTATGAGCTCATTATGAACAAGCAACTATCGAGCAGTTGGCTGTGCACTTGACTCATCAATTGACAAGCAATGATCACCTAAATCTAGGGAACCCCCCATAACCAAGGAAGAATGCATTGAATTTCTTGATATTTCGTCCGAGTTACCTTCTCTCACCACATCTGCTCCCTTTTCAATTGAAATTGCGTCATGGATCTCTTTTAGAACTTCTGACATTGACGGTCGAGTATTTCCATGGGGTTGGACACACATCAAAGCTTTCTCGGCTATCTTCCACATTGATTGGATGTCATATTCACCGTGTAGTGAGGGATCGATGATTCCGTGAATGTCCCCATTTTCAATGTGTAGTTTTGCCTATTGTACAACCACCATTAGAACCTATTAACAGTCTTTTAACATTCTAATACCATAGCAAGGTTAATACATCAGTGGCATCATTTTGATTATCTCAATTTCTTTTCCATTAAACGCCCCAAAATGCAGAAAAAAAATACTTGCAAAAAATATTTCGGTGAACCTCAGCATTTTCTAGGGTAAGTGATGCCAGATGGCCAGCAAAAGAAAATAAATGTAAGGTTCACTGTAGAAAATGATGAGGTTCCAATGGTTGAAGTCAAGTACTCTGAGACACATGATTGAAGTCGAGTAAATGTATTTAGCCACTCAAAATTTCAATAGTCCTCTGTTTTTGGTGTTTGGCCAACTTACCCATTGAACTATGTTGCGGCAATTAACACCAAAGCTTTCATTAGATATTGCTTCTTGACCAGATATCAGCTCGAGAAGGATGACACCAAAACTATAAACATCGCTCTTGTCTGTCAACTGTTGAGATATATAATACCTGCATATTAACATGTAAAAATATTAAAACTTCATATTTAACTGTCTGCCAATGAAATATGAATGCGAAGCCCAAAACTCTGAGAAAACTGTGTACATGCTGCAGCCATTGCATTATGAATTTACTCCAAGCAAGAGAAGGCTCCTGTGCTGAATGCATAGCACATACTTGTGCAAATATAATTTGGGTGGACACTTTCCCATATTTTGAAACTAGTGTAATGGTTTTTATACTGTTTTTTTTTTATTAATCAATGATCTTGTACTCCATGAGGGTAACTAAAAAGTAGTGTATAAATCTCGGTCGTCAACAACCAAGGAAAAAGTGTAAGGGGCAACAGATGTAAGTTAATATGCAGCACATTTAAAATCTTTGTACTTTAGGCAAGTTTCTTAGCCTTTTAGCAAGTTTGATACTCAATTCTTATTAATAGCCAATACTGCAAAACCTTCATCTTAGATACAACAATCATAATTGCGCCAAATGATGCAGGAAACCAAGCATAATTGAGATACAACAATCTATTGAATAGCTTGATATATATTGTTGGTCCATTTCCTAACAACTTTAGCTTTCGGGACAAGTAGTTGCTTAACACGATATCAAAGCTCAGGTTAGGGGAGATCTTGGATTCAAATCTCTTTGTTTATGCACTTACTCTTTCGTTTGAATTCTTTCTTCTCTCAAAACGATGAAAAGAATGATTTGGCTTACCCATGAATGAGGTAGAGGCCATGTATATATATATAATAGATTCATGATACAATTTAAGAAACGATATAAATAAGGAAACAATACTTAATCAATAATTGACACAATTATAAATTATATACATAATACTAAAAATAAAAAAATTCTATGTACTTTAATTTCTATATTTAATACTCCCCCTTAAGCTGGTGTGAAGATATTCAACTATGAAACATGGGTACTTTCGAAAAACATGCTGTACCCGTATCCGTACTGGGTACTTACCGGCTTATGGTATCTTGTATGGTACTTCTGCATACGTACCGGGTATGCGAAACACGTATCCAAAATTTTCTTCTTAATTTTTGGTGTACCCATATGTACCTAATATATACTCAAGCTTTACCATACTTTAGTTGAAACAATATTTTCTTCTACAGAGATAAACCTCATTTCACTAGATTTCTTTTTTATTTTTTGTTTTATGCTTTTCATGATTTTAAAATTAAACTATGGTTTATAAGTTATTTAATATATTGATATTTAATTTTGATTAATACTTTTACTTTTGACATTAAATGTTAATTGTAGGTTGGACCTTTACAAATTAAACCAGTTAATTAATTTTTGCATTACTCTAAATTAAAAATATATATATATATATTTTTACAAGCGTACCAAGACATACTTGTACCCTGTTTTTTTTGAATTTTACCGTATCGACGTATCCGTATCGTACCAATACTAGCACTCATACCCGTACCCGTGCTTCATAGATATTCAACAATCACAGCTTGTCAATGGATAACTGGAGTAATGTTGGTCCTACAGACTTTGTGAACATATAATTGTTGAGAGGAAGAGACGAAGGATAGACTTACAATACCAGTCCAAACCTTTTCTCAAACGAAATGAATATCAACCTCTATATGCTTAGTACGCTTATAAAGGATAGAATCAGAGGACAACATAATAACAAACTTGTTGTCACAAAATAAGGAGGTAGAGCTAGTCTCCTCAATACCCAACTCTGCTAGGATAGAATGAAGCCATAGAATCTCACATGTTTCTTGTGCCATAGCTCGATACTCAGCTTCTGCAGAAGATCTAGAAACAATTGCCTGCTTCTCACTCTTCCATGATATAAGATGATCATCATAGAAAGTACAGAAGTCAGAAGTAGAACGCAAATTAGTTCTAGATCCTGCATAGTCAACATCAGTGAAACAAGAGAGCCCAGATTAAGGAGCGGTTGTAAAGAATAATCCCAAGCCAGGAGAGGTCTTCAAATATCTCAAAATGTGATGAACCGCATCAAGATGTTCTGTATGAGGTGCATGCATGAATTGACTAACAACAATGATTGCAAATGTCAAGTCAGGTCTAGTATTGGTCAAATAAATTAGAGGTCCAACAAGACACTGATACATGCCTAGGTCCTCTAACAACTCACCAGACTCTGATGTGAGCTTGACATTGGGATCCATAGGAGTAGAAGCAAGTTTACACCCTAACATACCAATATCTTGAAGTAAGTCAAAAGTATACTTTCTCTGAGATAAGAAAATTCTCTACCGTGAGCAAGCCACCTCAATCCCAAGAAAATAACTCCGCAAATCATTAATATCAAAGATGTGTCCCAAATCCCTTTTTACTTGATCAATGCCTACAAGATTATCACCTGTGAGAATAATATCATCCACATAAACCAACAAGACTATGCACTAACCGGTTGAATTACGACGGATGAAACAAGTATGGTCGGAGTGGCACTGGACAAACCCCATGGAGATGATGACAGAATTGAGACGACTAAACCAAGCTTGTGGAGATTGTTTCAAGCCATATAAAGACTTTCGGAAAAAACTCAATAGCTAATCCAAATAAATGCTACCGAACAAATCTGGTAGTCTACTAAATAAAAAAGGCCAAAAAATGCTTAATACATCAACGCCACACCCTAGAAAGGGAAAAAAACAGGGACTGAACTGCCTTAGAAGAGCTGCCGAAGCATCTATGGCCAGGAAACACCCTAGTCGGCAGCCAACAAGAACCTCGACAACACTAGGGCAGCCTGCCGAGGGGTGTAGAGGGTTGGGTAGGTGGTTTTGGGGGGTCTAGACTAGTTGGTTGGTTGGGGCTGTCGGGTGAAATAAAGGGCTGGAAGGGGACTGTCGGCATGTAAAGAGGAAGGAAGAAGATGAGACAGTGGCCGAACAGAGAACTAGGGTTTCTGTGCTCTGGTTCTGATACCAAAAATGATGAAAAGAATGATTTGGCTTATGCATGAATGAGATAGAAGCCATGTATATATAATAGATTCATGATACAATTTAGGAAACAATATAAATAAGGAAACAATACTAAATCAGTGATTAACACAATCACAGATTATATACATAATATTAAAAATAAAAAGATTCTATGTACTCTAATTTCTATATTTAACACTCTCTAGGTATGGATATTGCATCTCCACGTGTAAGACGGGGTTGCACGTGAGGTAGGGCGTTGGATAGCTTGATATACATTGTTGGACCCATTTCCTAATAGGTTAAGCTTTTGGGACAATTGGTGATCTAACTTAATCA
The DNA here is from genome assembly GCA_036172215.1 of Camellia granthamiana. NCBI lineage: Eukaryota > Viridiplantae > Streptophyta > Magnoliopsida > Ericales > Theaceae > Camellia > Camellia granthamiana. The sequence goes on along the minus strand of CM069905.1, from coordinate 17,277,521 downwards.
TGTATTGATGCATTTGCATAAGCACATTCCTATCGAAGGGGTACCTAAATTTAACATTAGTAGTCATAATTTCATAACTTTTAGCCAAATGAGAATTATACTTTGGGAAGTTGGTTAAAAGCCAACTTTTTGGCCTTTTTGGGTCACATTACCTCTCTACTTTTTTGCACATTATTTCAACAAAAAAAAAAAGCTAAAAAACCAGCTTTTAACCTACTTGCCAACATGTGTCTTTGGATACTTCATGTTAGAAATCCAAGGCAGTTCCATAATCAGAGGTACGACTATAATGCCAAACATGGTATTTAACTTCATTTCAAGCAAAAGAGAAGAAACTTGAAGCCATATGAAAAAGGCCTTACTCAGGATCTAGATACCCAACAGTGCCTCGAACTATGCTTGACACATGGGAAGCTCCCTCCACTGCAAGTTTTGAAAGACCAAAATCCGAAACCTTTGCACGCATGTTTTTGTCAAGAAGAATATTGTTGGTTTTCAAATCCCGGTGGATAATTGACGGAACACAGCCTGTATGAAGGTATTCAATCCCTAAACAAGCGAGAGAGCACAAGAGCCAATTAGTTTCTCTGAAGTAGAAAGAGGATTCTCCTAGGCTGTGTTTGGATAAAGGATTTAAGGAGGAATTTGTGAAGGGAAAAGAAAAAGGGTGGAAAAAATCTATGAAATAGTTTTTTATTTTTTTTATTTTTACTCTTCACTTTCCTTTTCCTTTCTTTCCACAAATTCTTATGCAAATCCTTGATCCAAACACAGCTTTAGTCTTTAGCCAAAAAAAATAATTTCATCCCTCGGCTCACAAACCTTTTGCAGCATCTTCAGCAATCTCAAGGCGCTTGATCCAACTGATGCTTTGCTCATGTGTACGTGGTCCTAAGAAAAATTTATATGTCGGTAAGAAAAGGTTGAACTGCAATTGTTCTCAAATAGAAAGAAAATTAGCTTACCATAAAGATGTTCCTTGAGAGTTCCATTATGCATTAATTCATAAACAAGGATACTTTTCCCTTCTTCTTGGCAATACCCGAGAAACTGTACCAGGTTCCTGTGATGTATCCTTGAAAGAAGAGTCACCTATGTCAAATGAAAGTAAGGGTCAATTCAAAAGAGCTGGTTTTTAATGCTAATTAAAGAAAAATCCATCTGATACAGAAAAATAAAATATATTAGTAAGAAAAAAAGAAAAAAAAAAGTAACAAGACCATGAAATACTCTTGATGAAAATGTTCTGCCAAGAAATCAAATCACAGAGTGGTGAAAACTAGTGATGCATGCAGATTTGGTTCAGTTTTGAGAATATTTCAAATTACCAACTCATCAGAATTCAAAATAAATAATGGAACCACCTAGTATACAAACATAGTTTACAGAGAAATGCTAAAATCAATGATGAATATTATGAGTTGGAAATGATTGATCTGGTCCAATATATAGATCCACGCAGACCTGTGAAACCTAAATCACAGACAGACAACTCAAGCACGTATGCCTCAATCAGGGTCAAATTGAACTTAAACCTCGGTAACATTCACCGCTTCTTGAAATTGACCTAATCAAAGTTAGATCTACATCATAGAGCATTTGACCATAATTTCCATCTTGAGCCAACGAAGGTGCACACACGCACACATGCATGCATGAGGCAAGTCCATTGCTTAGGATAAATTTCAGGAGTAGGACTGAAATTGATTTGTGGGGATAGTAAAAATACCAGGATTTATTCATGTCTTCATTTTACTTTTTAAATTTTTTGGCTCTACATTCCTTAAATTACACTGTGCACAAGGCTCTTCCTTAAAGTCTCAAAGAGGTAATAGCTAGACAACCTTATTCCCACTTTTTGTGGACAGGCTGATTCACGTGTCTCAAACCTGCATCACAAGTCCAGGGGTGGATAGAACTTGCCATCTTGATAGGTCACAGCTTCTTCTCTACATTCTTTATAGTCCACACATACGAAAAAGAGCCTAGTATAGAAGTTCACTAGCATGATTTCAGCACAAAACAATTAGTAAAGGTTTTTTCTCTCATGAGAGCAACACCACCTCATAGCTACAAAATGACAAAGCTGCTTGAGCTTCTTATGATTAGCCAGGCAATTGGCTCACTTGAGATTGACCATGGAATAAACAAGACAAGCTTGATCATCTTCTGAAATTAAATTTTACCCAATCCAAATCAAACTCAACTAAATATGCTTATCATCATCCTAAGACTATATTAAAAAAACAAGCAAATTGAGCTCTGATTGAGACCTGTACAAGTAAAAGCTTGCCCTATATTACTCAAGAGATATACGAACCAAGCTTGACCGTCATTTCGGAGCTCATTAATTTAATTTCTTGAGACAAACGTCAGCAAGACAGTACCTAATGAGCACATGCTTAAAGAGAGAGACAAGTATCCACAGAAAGAAAATAATTCAAATAATAAGGGATAGAATAATAAGGAAAGCAACCTCATTTGAAAATTCCCGCTTCCCTTGGTAGGAATTACTGGTCAAAACTTTGACTGCAATCTCATTTCCATCTTTCAATTTTCCATAGTATACAACTCCAAAGCCTCCTGAGCCAACTTTTTTCTCGAACTTCCTTGTGGCATCTTCAAGTTCAGATAATGCAAAGCAATGTGCAGCTTCATTGGCACCATCACCCAATGACAAAACTAATTTTTGAGTACGCTTGGTATGCTCAAGCTGGTCTGAAACAAAGAAAAAATATCATGTCAAGCCAACCAAGTTTTGCAATTACAAAGTGACAAACTATAATCAAATAGTTCCATGAACCAACCTTGTTTAAGATATTTCATCTTTTCTTTGTGCATTAATAGACAGGAGGCAATAGTAGCTACAAGCATAACAGCAGCCCCAACTGATGATCCAATAATAATTTTAATGTGGCTCCCTCTGTTGTTCCCTTTGTGAAGATTAACGTTCCCAGTGTAGCTGCGAAGAATTAAAATAAAAAGTACAGGTTACTACCTAAAAGTACAAGTGGAAGAGTGAGAATTTGAGTAAGAACATTGTTGGACGGGCCAAGTCTGTACAGCCAACATTTGGAATATATTGAATCATTTGCTGGGATGTGAGGCAAGGCCTTCAATCACTTTAGTCTTGGACAACTACAAGAGCCAATTTGCTCATAAAAATTAAATTTCTTGATTTATTAAAAGTAAACGGTAAAAGGCTTGTCAGTGTATCATGTTGAAAACAGGCCTGAAGGTCAAATGAAAAAGATGGGTGATCTTAGACAGCCTAATCATTTAAGTGATGAACGAAAGTGTGCCAATCCATTATGTAAAGCAATATAAAAGCAATGATACAAAAGAAAAAGAAAAAAAAAAAAAAAAAGATGCAATATTAACTAGTATTTTGTACTTTACATGTCTCCAAACTTACGTTGTGCTTGCAGTGAATTATGATCCCCAACCATTCTAAAATGACCTTTAATGTAAGTTTATTCATCATATAAGAACAATTATAATTAACAAAATTAGGTACTCCAAAGTCCAATGTTTTTGCTGAGCCACTCAACCCAAGTATATGTGCGAAATGCTGTTGTGGTTGTCTATATGCTTTCAATCTTTCAAGATCACCATGACAGACATTTCCTTTAAGTGCTAGACTAGACCCGTTGTGTCTGTGTCCTTATTCCCAAAGGTACCAGAGCATGATGCATTTACATGAAAATACTATAATCCTGGAAATAAATTGGATAGACAACAAATATAAAAATTTAAGCACATAAATGTCTCAGATAAAGTAATCAACACATAACATCCCATCTCATGTTTCCAATTCTACAAGTAAAGACATGATACCCACTTCAAAATAAGATTCTTATCCACAAGATGTGATGGCACTGTCCCAGATAACTTATTATTCTGCACATACCTGCAACCATTAGATTCATCAATTAACAAAAGGGCTTTTACTCATGGGGAAGCAGAAATAATTTATTTTGAAAAATGACAACTTTCAGATTGATGTCCAGCATCCCATGTAACTGGGTTTGAGATTTCTTATTTTATGCAGAAAATTATTTTTTTCTTCGGCCCCAAGAAAAGGGGTGGGATGCCAATCCATTTTATTTAATAGCAATTAGTTTATTTGTTTACAGTAATTGAAGTTTGAAGTTTTGCAATCTTACAGTTCCCTCAAATTTGGTAGGTCCACTAGAAAGGAAGGCAATTCACCAGTCAATTGATTGTTCTCTAGATGACTACAATAAAAATAAATAAATTAAAGGTTAGATAAATTTTTTAAATTAGCATGAGAACAGAATGAAATATTTGGGTTTTCAACATTACATAATCTTCAAGTCCATGCATCCACTAAAATCTGGTATTGGACCAGTCAGTAAATTCCCATCAAGCCACCTGAAACCAGCAGACTAATAAGATATCATAGACGACTCCAATTGACTTAGCAACAAACAAAAGAATCCTTGCTACCAACCAGCAAAGTGAGAATTAAGTGTGAAACTTACAGCTCAACTAAGCCAATCAACTTTGTCAAGTCTGAAGGGATATTGCCTGTCAAGTTCTTCTCGGACAATATACTGGCAAGTTCCAGGGAGACAATATATTTTATCAGCATCAAACATTTCTTTTTACTTAACAAGGTTTTAGATTATAATTTATAACTAACGGTCCATTCGTCTCCGCAGGAAACGTTTTGTCATTTGGTTTTGTGGCCAATGGAAAACAAACTTATTTGGGTAGAAAATGTTTTCCACTTTTGAAAGGTAAAGTCTTACCACTGCCACCACCCCACCACCGCCACAATTAATACAACCACTAGCACATTAGTTTTAAGGTTGCAACCAAACATAGGAAAACATTTTCTACATAAAACATTTTTCAGAAAATGTTTTTCATAGGAAGATGTTTTCTACCAAAACAAATGGAGTGTAAGCAGAAGCAAAGACAGATATATGTATATATACATGTGTGTGTGTGTGTGTGTGTGAGAGAGAGAGAGAGAGAGAGAGAGAGAGAGAGAGAGAGAGAATATTAAACGACAATAGAAGTGCAAACTATGTAGGCACTGCAAAAGCTAAGTAGAATCAAGAAGGGGCAAAACCTTTACATTTTAACTATCCTAGGTTGAGGATCCGAGTTACACTGCACCCAGGACCATGGAACTGGAAGGCAAGGGTCCCCACCTTCTTGCGCCCAATCTGCTGATGGATAGAGTGAAATTACACTAGCAATTACTGATTCTGCAACTCGCAGAAACTTAGAGTCAGATGTGCATTCCTAAAAGTTCAAATCAAAAAGTCTTGACTCAAGAAGCAATTAGTGCACCCTTTTTAACTCTACAAACTCTTTAAGAAAATAAAAATAAAAATTTCAAAGTATACCAATATTGGATGTAATCATCCTTCAAATTTAAGAAAAACCATGAGTTGTGAATCAGGAAACACATTTCAAAGAAGCAAAATGATGCTTACCATCGATAGAACCATCACTTTTCTTAATATACTTATTAATCTCCATTGCATTCAGGAGAGGCCCCATGGAAGAATCAGATGTTTTCCCGAATCTAAAAGATAATACAAAGGGGAGGGATATGTTGTAATATCCAGGCTCGTACAGGCGATATTTCCCTTGAGCATTTTCTTGGATATTAACAACAGGTTTGCTGAGATCAGGCATGCCCGGGAGCACCAGCCTAAATTTCCTAGCCTCATTTGGACCCAAACTTTCAATTTCTGCAAAGTAAGTGAATGCCCAACCAAAACCCGGAAAACCATCCAAATTCAAGCGGTATGTTAATGATCCATTTCTACCAACCATAGCTGTTTGCATTACTTTTTGGGGTGGTCTTTCACCAGTGTTAACATTGATCGGCATTCGGGTTGATATTTTCTCAGTTCCCGGAGCAACATCAACAAGGTAATTTGCTTTCTTAAGAGAGTCAGATTCCCATATTCTATCAAAGGGATCATCAGGATACCTGGGGAAAAAAAAATAGACGCAAAAATGAAAAAGAAAAAGAAATGATTCATACATAGTTCTATATGGCCAATCCAGAAACATCCAAACAAAATAACAAATGCCCGCCAATTGAACCATTCCTGTATGCATATAAGTTAAATAATTTGCGTTGTTCTCATTTTATAAGTTTGTTTGCCCTTTCTTTCTACGATCCAAATTTGAGCCTAAATCAAATTTGTCATTTTTGGTAATTTCTTATTTTCTTTAATCCTGCTCCGTTAATTAAGGAAATGCTTTATTTGGTTATTTTCTAGTTGGTTTAGGATTTTTCTTATCATGAATAATGATTGTAAGCCTTAGGGCTATTCGGTTTTTGATAATTAGATAGTCTGAGGCATGCATACCTGATAGGAGCTTCACTATCTGCACCAAAATTTATTCTTGCAGATGTGCTGAGATAGAACTGACTTTCATACTGTGTAAGGTAGACTGAACCATTGAATTGTCGGAGTTCAAGGGTAGAGATAAATGGCTGCCCTGTTGTAGCATTGGATAAACACACACTAATGGTCGAATCTAAAGCCAGAAATATCAACTCCTGGAACTCTATTGTACTAGCATCCGAAACAACAATGGTAGCCCAATGAGTTGCCCCGAGAGAGATGTCAAACTTCGGATAAACATTGTTGTTGTCGAAGTTACCGTACAAGAAGGTTGCTCTTACAAGGTACCGAGTTCTGCTTATGACTTTGAGCGTGTAACAGTACTTCCTGTTATCGGCAGGGAAGAATCTCAGAGTTTGATATTGCTTCCTTGTCTCATTTGCAACAGAAATGTTAGTTGTTTCTCCGTGCATAAGCTGATCATCAGGAGTCCACTTCAGACCGAGGTCATCGGTAAAATTTGCTCTACCTCCACAGTCTAAACTCACAAAACCTGATACACAATCAAATTTGTCAGCACGAACAAAATAAGTGACCAAACCAAACTAAGCCTTGTGTGCCAATCAAGTGGGCTCAGCTACATGAATCTTTTTTTGCCATTCTGATCTCTCTTACTGGTAATATGCTTAGTTAAATTAAACATAAAGCATACTTATCATCTCTTCATGAAACTTTTAGTAAGGCTTTAAAAATCGACAAAGCATATAATTCAAAAACCTATTGACTTTCAATCTATGTTTTCTAAACTTAGGCTCTATGAGGGATCATGTGCCTTTGAAAACGCCTATGGCACCCTTTTGTTGCCCTTCCTTTACCAATACAACCTTTTTTCCCACAAAACAAAAAGCGAAGGGTAGAGAAATGGCAATGGAAAAATTGAAGCAGTTTTTGTGGATGTTGTAGCAATAGCATTTGATGTTGTAACTTCATTTAAATGACATATCTTATCAGGTGGGAGGTAGGAGAAAGTTAAGGACCAGTCTTCTTCTAGCCCCTTTTCTCTTTTATTTTTCTGCATTCTTATGGTGTCTAACACCTAGTAGAAAGTTAGATTTTCATTAACTTTAGAAATAAAAGTTTACCTTTTCTTCATAATCTTCAACTATTTGTAATTTAACGTAAATACAACAATTTCCTGCTAATATATATCAACATTTTGGGATTTTAAGCCACTATTTTCAGGCGACAGAATTGCTAAAATGAAAGTGACCTGGTATCAGGTTGAACAAACAAAATACACATATCAAGTAAGCCACTATTTTAACTCTCATCAGCCAGCTATATCATTGTTTGTAAGGTCTTTGTTGACCCCATTTCGTGAAATTCAGCTGTTTGTAACCATATCTGACTAGAAAAATGTAGAGGGCTATAGAATAGGTATTAATATATTGCTCAGCTATTACTGGTATGGAAGGGTTAGATACATCAAATCCTAAAGGGGTTTAAATGGCTTTAAATAATAGTAATTATTTATTTTTATTTTTTTCCCTTCTCACGATCGCCCAACTAATCCTCAGCACAAGTTGTTGGAATTAGGAAATAGTAATATTATAATTATGGTAGTGTTGGAATTAGAAAATAGTGATATTGTAATTATGGTGGTGTGTAATTATGGTAGTAATATTTAATACCTTTTTTTGTCTTTGTTTCCTATTTTGTTCATTTCCTATTTTGTAATATTGTTTCATTATAAATACGAGGCTCTACCTCATTCATAGGTAAGCCAAAACAATTCTTTTCACCCTTTTTGGTATCAGAGCCAAAGATCAGCCACCTTAGCCCTCCTCTCCCTCTGTCGGCACCACCCAGTCCCACCTATCACCACCGCTAGCCTTCTTTTTCTCTCTCAGCCACCGACAGCCCTACCTAGACCTTCTAAACCACCCAACAGCCCTACCCACACCTTCGACCACCCAACAGCGCTTCTTCTTCCCTGTTTTCCCCTCGGCAGGTCTCCTACACTCCTACCAAGGCTTGGTTTGCTGCTGCCAAACTTTGTTCTGATCCTGTGTGCTTCGGCTACCCCTCTAGGGTGGTCCGGGGTCCCTTTTCCCCTTCTTGGGGTGTTGTGTTGATGTTTTAGGCACCTTTTTTCTGTCCTCTTGATTCATTGGGCTACCGGATTTATTCGGTAGCATTTATTTGCATAAGCTATTGAGTTTTTTCCGGCTTCTTGCATTATTGTGATTTTGTGTGTTTTCAGCCCCTATTCTTCCACCATGCCTGAGCCATTTCTTATTGTCTCTTCTGATGTCCCCACCAAACCTATTCATGCTGGTTCTGATTTTTCTCTTTCTCATCACACTCCTGTTCATTGTATTACGAGCGTGGTGTTGAATGGGAAAAATTTTGCTGTCTGGAGCCGTTCCCTTAAACTCTACCTGGGGGGAAAGGGAAAGGCCCATTGGCTTTTATCTACTATTACCCCGCCAACTGCAACAGACCCTACACGTGCTCAGTGGGATATCGATAATTGCACTTTATTGGGATGGATGTTCAATTCCATGGAAGATCGGATTTATCATATGTTCCTCTATTGCAATACAATTCCGAGTTTGTGGTAATTTGGGAATGAAAGCAAACATGAACCCACAAACACAATTTAGAATCTCAATATCAGGTAATAAAAAGAAAAAAATACAAATTGAGTTAATAACCATGGTTAGTTAGGGTTGAAACTTCTTGCACTTTATGAACAAAACAACATCTATTAAATCACCAAAAAAATGAAAGACTATGTAATGTAGTAGCTTATGGTGAAGTCGTGGTTGTTCAAGTATTAACAATGTTAACAGAAACTACCAACTGCTACAATATGAGTAAAATATATTCATATATAAAAAAATTATACAAGGGTTTTATGAAGAACAGGGTAAACTTGATTCCTTGAACAACAAAGTTTAAATTGCACTAAAAAAATTAAAATTAAAGAAATAAATAAAAACCCAGAAAAAATCTAAAATTTATCACAAACTTATATATAAATACAAGGAGAGAGAGAGAGAGAGAGAGAGAGAGAGACACCTGGCATCTGAGCTCTGACGGCACCCATGAAAAGAAGAAGAGAGAAGGAGAGAAGAGAGGGAAGTATAACTCCGTACTCCATATCTCTTCTTGTATGAGAAGAGGGAACACCGAGAATGAGAGCATAAAAATGGTGGGAAAGAGAAAGAAATAAAGAAACGAAAATAACAGATAGAAAGTGACTCTGTCACAGCGCAGAAAAATCAGAAGAAAAAAAAAAGTTAAAGATTCCAGTGAGAATTGTTATGGATCAAAATCACAAATAATGTGAACAACATCTGGGCTGATTGTGTTTTACGAAGAGAAAGAGAAGGAGGGTGTTTGGAGAGAGCGAAAGTTGTTTTTTTTTTTTGGTTGCTTGAGAGAGAGAGCTTGTGGAGAGTGGAAGGAGTCTGGGGGATTGCTTCTTTTTAGGTGGGTTTCAGTCAGGCAGTGGCAATGTGGGACCCAAGGAGAGAGTAGGCAGTGTGAAGGAGGAGAAGTTGTTGGTTGATCTGACTCCAATTCACAACATTGTGATTGGTGGGGGAGTAGAGGATATAAATTTATGTTGTATAATTAAAAATATAAAAATATTAAAGATTTTAAAAATTTTATTAAAATCATTGTCAAATGTTTTGTATAGATATAAATTAATCTCACACTTATGTGAGATATTTAATTAAAATTTTAATTTTAAAATTTTTATTGTTATTTTAAAAAATATAAAAGTATATAATAAATTATAATTAGTGTAAATTATGAATATGTAATGCCCTAACATCACCCAATAATTTTTCGTAAAGAAGATGCGACTCTCTCTCTCTGTTGTTGTGTCGTGTTTGTGACTTCAAAAAACAGAGAGAAGAGAGAGACAACGGGAGGACGAGATTCGCCCAGAGTTTTTTTTTTTCAATAAAAAAAAGAGAGAGTAGATATCAATAAAGATGAGTAGATATCATCATTCAATTATCCCATCAGCAAAGATGAGTAGATATCATCATTCAATTATCCCATCAAATTTTGAAACACCCATCATCTTCTACGCTCCTTAATTTTAGGTGAGCTTTAAGATGCTTGAGTTGAGATTGATTTTTTTATTTTTTTAGTGATTTTTAAAAATAATAGTTAAAAAAATTAGTTTTTTTTTTTTGGTTTTATTTTTAATGTTTTTACACTGCGCAGACCATAAAAGTAAAAATTATTATTTTTTTGATTTTAGTAATTTTTTATAAAAAATTTTCTACATTAGGCCTCGTTTGGAAACAGGCTAATTTAGTAACTTTTTGACTATTTAGTTAAAATATGAGCTAAAAAAACTAGTATGTTTGGGATGACTTTTTGACTTTTTACGAAAAAATGTGCAAAAAGTAGAGACAAAAGAGAATCTTTGACTTTTTGGTATGAGTTGTTGGCTTTTTGGCTAATTTCAATAATGATATAGACCACTAAAATATCACCACTAATGACGTGGCAAGCCCAAAAAAAATTAAAAAAAAACTTAGACACAAAACACATGTGGTAGTGGGTGGGACCCACTGCCACATCCCTAGTGCAACCACTAATTAGTGATCTGCATCATTTTTCGGCTAATTTAGTAATTTTTTAACTTTTTGACTAAAAAGGAGCGTTCTCAAACAAGGCCTAAACCGTCTATAAAAGTACAAATTTGAACACAAGTTCTAAAATAATATTAAAAAATTTAATAAAAAAATTCATTTTTTTTTAATTGAATGCCAAATGATGCTTTCGAGTAAATTTTTAAGTAATTTGGTGTCAATGTCATGTGAGGCTACTTTATTTATTTGTTAATTTTTGTTCATTAGTTTTGATAGATGTATAGAAAAATATATTCACATATGTAAGAAGTGTATACAAAAATATTTACAACTCATATTCACAGTTTGTTTAAAGAACATTCCTCATGCATTGTCAGTCTCATTATTATCACTGCAAATGAAACCTGTATCCCACGTTACAATGACTAAAAAAAAATTGGTTTCTGTCATTTTCTTTTGTTCTTTTTTAAACATTATGGAATCACCTTCTTTTTTTAAAATTCTTTCTATTTTTACTCATGTATTGTAAATTACAATGGATGTAGAAGTAATTGTTTGGTAGAGAGATATATGCAGAGATATGGATACCAACATCCTATTGGCCTTGATGGCTGCTTTTCAATTTTTTATTGCTTTTGTTTTAAAAAGTATTTAAAATAAAATTATTTAAAGTGAAACTAAACAAAACCATTCTTAGGCTGGGTTGTTTGGGATGATCTAAATAAGTGCACTTTTTGACTTTTTATGAAATATGGTTTGGGTTTTGATAGGTTTGAAGTGATGTGTTGAGAGGTGATGTGACTTAAATAAGATAGTGATTTTTTGACTTTTTATCTTTTTTCAAGCATGCCAAACTTGGCCTTAGTTTGGTATAATACAAAAAAGCAAAAAAGTCAAAAAGACACTATCCTATTTAAGTCACATCATCTCATTTAAATCACGTCATCTCTCTACCACATCACTTCAAACTTAACCCATATTTCACGTTTTTTCGTAAAAAGTCAAAAAATGCACTTATTTAGATCATCCCAAACAACCCCTTAATGTTAGAGTTTAAATTTCCTTATTTTAAACTAAAAATCATACTTAACTGCAAAAATGTATTAAGAATATTAAATTTTACATCTCAAACTTTGCATTCTGTTGCTTTAATAACCTAAGACTTTTGCTAATGCACCAATTAATGGCCTTTAAAATGTGAGGTTATTATCATTTGGTGCAACAAAAGGATACCCTTTTACAGCATCACCACAAACATAGTATGCTTTCGAAATACACAATTATTATTTATACAAACAGAACTAATCAGAAAAGTGGATTTAAACTATTTTATATACATAAAATTTGATCACTGAATAAGACACAACTCACATATGGGGTGAGACTTACACATTTGATATGTCTCACTGTGCACTTTGAATTTTTTTATTAAAATTTAAATAGACAATGTTTAGTTAAAATATATATAGCATTTGGTGCAAGTTATTGCATACTAAAAATAAAAACAGAAGTCAAAACATGCTTTCCTAAACTTTGAGATAATCAATTTTTGTTTCAACTTATTTAAACTATGAATAATTCTACGTATACTACAAACTTACTAAAAATCTTACCAAAAATAGAATAGGCCAAATGTGATTGGTTGTTAAAAAATCAATGATATTAATCATCCAATGATATTTGAACATATATGTTTTTAGTAATATTGTTAGCAAGACTTTAAATAGACGTAGCATTGCTCTTAAACTATTCTTACCTAATAAACTATGAACAGAAACTACACAAAACAGTTTAAATTGACTTTGAAAATAATAAACAACTATAAACAACTCATATAAACCATACAAAACAGTCCCATAATGTGGCATGAACCACATATAAAATGAAGGGTAATTTACAGTTTGCCCTTTTATATTTGGCCATTTTTCCACTTTCACCTTTCATATTTCATGTTTTTCTCAATTTATTCCAAAAGGTAATTCATGTCCAAAATTCGATAGAAAATGACATATTAACAATCACGTGATATAAAAATATTTTATCACATGTAACTCACACCTTTGACATAAACTCAAATACATATAATAATATATTTTTTATATCATGTGGCAGGTAACATGCATTTTTTATCTAATTTTGAACAAAAGTTAGTTTTAGGAGTAAATTAGAAAAAAACTTGAAACATGAATGATCAAAATAAAAAAAATTAAAAAAAGACTAAAAATAAAGGGGCAGATTGCAATTTATCCTAAAAGAATTGGATCCAAATATATATTGAGTAGGTAACTATATTACTGGTTTGAAATATAGAGAGGTCCTACACAGTATCCTTTTGATCCATATCTCAATCAGGAACTTTGAACAAAGTTGCAACTAAGATTCTCTTTATTACCTTATGGGATTGTTTATGGACTCCCTTTTATCAAAGTGTGTGATTTTAACTTTGTTGTCACACACTCACACAGAGACTTTACAAAAAGATAACTGACTATTTCTCTTTTCTTTTTATGCACTGCCCAACCTACCATTTTTTCTTTACCCAGTTGGTATTTGAAGTGGAATAATGATCAAATGTTCCACTAATAGTAGGTCTGCATAATTTATATATAATATAATGTGTATTTGACTCATATACTTCATTTTGTTTACTTAGTCTCTAAGTTTAAAAACTGCCAACAACCTTTGTTGTAATTTGCAGTGAAATTTGGTGACCAATAATGAGATAAAGGTGTCATTTTCACCATGTAAAGGTTTGCGCATGTGAGGACATAAACAAAACAAAACAAAAACATCCATGTGATGGAACAAGTTTATTTAGTGCATCACGTGCATGTTCCATTCTACTTGCATTTATGAATATAAAACTGATAATAGAACAAATTACAGAAAATGTAGGTAGATTAATATGAATTTCTTCATGTGATATGTATAATCAAAATTGTTTAATATCATTAGTTTTGTAATTAGTTCCGTGTCTCTAATTTTGTTGCTCTGCTTATGACAAACACTTCATCTTCTTGTTGATGACTCCATCACTTTGCAATCCCACTAGCTAGGGGCTCACTTAGAGCATCCAATGAAGTGATTAAAATTGTATGTTAAAGTATTTATATGATAAAAAGCGATAAAAATTGATACCTATTTTTGTGTGTTAAGTATTTGTTAATTTAGTGAAATTCATTCAGGACTCGAGAAACAGTTTGATTTTGAATAACCCAAGCCACTATTAGGATTACTGAGAACACCTATCAGCTGAGGGTGTAATTCCGAGTTCGATTTTATTCAAAACACACCATTTTATTGGTTTAAAATAATAAAATCTACGATTTTAAGTAAAATCAATATACATTTGGACATAGGATCCGCATTTTTGAATCAATCATACCTTGTGTTTTGTTCACACTCTAAAAAATGTGTGCACAAATTCATTTTCATGTAATCACCAAACTAATTGGGATCTACTCAAACTATTTTTATTATTCATCTTTTCTGCTAGGGTTGATAAATGTCTTTTGCATAAATTCATTACCTTATTTAGCATTCGTTTGGAAAGAACTTTTTTAACCTGACCTTTTAACTATTTTAACCTAACCAAAAAGGTTCTATTTGGGAAGAACTTCCGGTTTTTTTATGATTTAAATGTGATATTTCATCTTATTAACTTTTTAACTAATTTTGTCTTGTAGTGGGCTAAATTACTCCCGACCTACTTCCCTATGAGGCCTTAACAACTGGATCTGTTTGAGACGAAGTTTGTGCAATAGTTATAAAGATTAGAGGAGAGTCGTCGTCTTCAGAGGCAAATTCAGGTGAAAAATTGACTCCATTCATACTTCCATTTAGCCTTGATTCACTCTTAATTGAGCCGGCCGTCATCTTTCATTGCACGACTCACGTGGTACAATGTCATTTCCTATGACCACCTCAAAAATAGACTACTGGGTACCATACCAACGCAAGTCAAACCCCCTAATACCAATTGATTTTAAGCGAAATGATAGAATTCAGAATGACAAGTGTTCTGAATCCCTTTATAGATTTTTAGTTTGGGTAAAATATTCTCAATTATTGGAGATTGTCAAATGAGAATATGAAAGTCATCAATCTTGAGCATAAGAAATGTTAACAAAACTACAAAAGAAACTTGATGACCCTAAAGCAGAGAAGAGGCCCAAATTTTCTTTTATTTGATAGCAAATAATTTGCAGAATGAAGATAAACCGTGCTGCTTCCATCCTACTACTCAAAAACATAATTAAACAGACTTTCAAGGAACATGGAGAGAGATGAATAAAGTAAAGCTCAGCAACTAATAAATGTAAACCTATTTTTTAAGATAAAAATGATGCTAATCTTGGTAAACAACAAAGAACATACACATCACATATTGTTACAGATATATTTCACACAAACAAGGACGGAGACAGCCTGAACTCACAATCACTGACTTTCAAGCAGGTTTACGTGTAGAAGGAATAGAACAGACTCTAGAAACCAAACAGCACACAACAGCCAGCCTTTTTCCATCCCCGTCACTCAGCATCCGCGAATCTAAATCAAGTGCAGACAAAGTGAAGTCAGAATGTTTTACTAAATGCAAGGAATAATACAAAAGGGGCATAGCAAAAAATGACCCTTTTTCACTCACCCAAGCTCGGAGAGCTTTAAACGAGCTTCAGCATAATCTGCGAAAAAAGCATCCTCGTCCTAGAGCAATATTTCAAGCACCAAGTTAGATGTTTCTCAACCAAATTATATCAAGAGAGTCCATTTCAAATTATACTAAATGAACCTCTAAACTAAAAATGCAGAACATATACATACTGCAGCATATTTTTCAACCAGAGGACGGAATACTGGATCCTCCAGAAGGGCTTTGTCTGATGGCAGCTGGATGAGACCTTCCTTCTCTCCATTAAGGAGTTCCCTGTTTAAAAATTTTAAAAAAAAACAAAAAACAAAAATCAGAATACAATTTAAACACATTAAAAGAAATAGGATGCTGGAATCAAGATCACCTAGTCCCTTCTCTATCCCCTTATATTTTATTGGTTCATAGGATTGTCTTTATCAGCAAAAGTGATCCTATGAACCAATCAGATTCAAAGGAGCAGAGAAGGGAGCATGGAAGGGGACAGGCGATCTGGATTCCAGGATGGCTTCTCCTAGCATTACGATATCCATAGGGATGAGAAACAACATACTTGAAGTACGAATTGTCAAAGATGAGAGGATTAGTGGTCCGTGGTCCCTCAAATCCGGAGCGCTCCTTGTGACACCTTCCCTGTTGTATTTTAACCATCAAACCGAGAACAATGTTCATAGGGACCCAAAACAAGCAACATTTACAGAATAGGAAAAGGAGGAAACTTTAGTCTGAACCTACCAGAGTGTGGCCACCAGATAGCGCGACAATATCTTTATCACTAAGACCCATGTGGCCAAATATATCTCTCAAATGGTCCGCACCTAGTTAAGCGATATCAGAATTCAGAAACATCAATTACTGCTCCATCAATCTGGCATGCTTAGAAAATATCTCAAAAAATTTACTCACCTTTTTTGGCATCAGGCAGGCAGCCTTCTGGAGGTGGTTCAGGTTTGTCCTGCGAACAATGGATTCCTTTAGTATGTACTGTTTTATTAATGTAAAAACTAAAAAATACACAGACAGAATAAGAAACCTCAGTGGATAAAACATTAATAACATCCACAGAACACACATGATGGTTCTTGTAGTCATTACAGTCATCAGCTTCACATAGTCTACCACTAGTTACATGCGAACGATTTCCTTGGCAAGAATCTTGTGAAAATGTCAGACAAACACAGTGTTGTCCCATGTTACTTGAGCACAGCTTCACTATAAAGATGCTCTCATGTGCATGTGCACACTGCATGCTCGCAAGCGCATGTGTGCACATGTGCACACATACACACAGAGGAACCTCGATAAGGTTTTGGTCTATTGTTTTTTCCATTGTTTCTACAAGGAAATACATAACCAATAACAAAGCCAGTTCAGCAGAATTCAAAAGGCATAAAGTATAAATTATCTCTGCATTCATGGCCCAGTCATAATTGAGTATGCTATATGCTTACAATGAAATTGCCAAAGCTGTACAATATGCTTGACCTAGAACAAGTGTCGACCTACAGAAGAGGCAAAGAACTATAGCACTAGAGCATAACATGCATGTCTCATTTGATCACTAACTACTAGACAGCTATTGACAGCTCAAAATAATACAGAACCCTCAGTAACAAGTAGAAACAAATGCTATTAGATCGCCAAAGCTCAAGTACAAATTATTTTATGGTTAAATTTTGGAGAAGTTTTTCAACTAGATTCAGGATTATCTTGTATGTATCTTTATCTCAAGATCATCAAATCCCAAGCAAAGCATAACACAACTGCGGCAGCTTTAAATTTGTAACTATAGTTCTGCACCATTCACTATGCTGCTGCACCCCAGTTGATCCAAAGATTAACAAAAGCACATTTACACAGACATCCCATGAATTATAAGGTCATTTATTATTTTTTATAAACTAGTCTTAGAAGATCAGCCATGTATGATGCTTAAACGGTTCAGATATTTTTTTTCATGCAATTAAGAAATAATTCTAACCCGTCTACCAGGGTGAAAAGGAATATCGGGTCCTCCTGTGACTTCAACGGCAACAATTCCAGCCAACTTCAATTGACAACAACACAACAAAAAACATATCAGAAAAAAGTATACAAAATGTAAACTGATCCCCCAACAACACACATATAAATCAAATGTAAATTCCCAAACGCAACAAAAACAATAAATGCTATGTTTGTATCTTAAACTTGTTGTGGAATTTGTAAAGTGAAAAGAAACGGGATGGGAGAAGTGTATCTATTTTGTTTCGCCTTTTGCTTCTCATTTCTTTTTCCACTATAAATTCTTTCACAAATCCATTGTCCAAACACAGCAAAAAGACACAACTGAAATGAACTGAAATGCATAGTCAGCTACCACTCTGATTATAAAGCAGATAAAAGGTTACCTGGTAGAAGTCAGCATAAGATAGGATCGGAAACTGCTCCTTGATCGGATCCAATAGTCTGACAGCAATATCAAGGCCATTGTTTGCTTCGTGAGCAAGCTCTGCCGGGTGCTTAATTGTCCCAAATGGACCCCCAGTTTTAGTATTCACATCATAAGTCCCAGCAGAGTGCCATCTGCAATAAAACGATACACATGACAAACAAAAAATCAGAGATCACCAATAGATCTCAATAAAAGGAACCAGTTCAAAGAGACAAATAACAAATAGTAATTGTACATAAACACACATTAGATCATCTCCAATCTTTCATCCATTTTTTTCATCAAATTCAAATTTGATGAATCAAGAGCTAAAAGTGAGCTCCAATTATTTCATCAAACTTTTATCAAATCAAGGGAAAAGCAAAATTTTCATCAAATTTTCAACAGTCATATTTTAACACAAATTTGATGAATTTTAATTTAATTTAGTTATATTTTTTAAAAAGAAGAAGAAGAAGAGAGAAAGAAAGAAAGTAAGAATTGGAGATGATTTTCCTTCATAAAAAATGGTTAAACAAATTTTAGGACAAGTTCGGAATTTTTCAAAACAATTTGCTGAATAAAAAGAGTAAGGATTAGAGTGGCTCCTTTCCATGCCTCATTTCATAGTGAACCTCAAAATGGCTCTATTTCATTATATTTCATCCATATCCCAATTTCAATTTGCACATATAGGACAAATGCTTCTTTCTGCTATTTAATCCATATTAGTCGATTGATAACGGTTTGATATTGCTTTTCTTTATAAATAGGAATCGAATCATCTAGATACAAGTAGTAATCATATAGATTACCAATTGGATTTTTCAAATTAGATCAAGCTTTCAATCAATTTTTCACTCAAATTTGATGAGAAAAGAAAGTAAGGATAGGAGATGCTGTAAGGTAACAATAAGGACTAATACAAGCAGGGAAACAGAGTGCTTTTTTCTTATTCATGAGAATTAACCACATAAAGATTGTGTGGGTAAGAGAGAAAGCAAAAAACAGTCACTCAATCCTCAGTTCAACACTCTAAATCTAAAGATAATCACAACATTATAAACGCATATACATATACATACATCATATATATATAGAGAGAGAGAGAGAGATTACGCTAATCGGAGGATCAAAGGAGCACATTTCTTCTCAGAGATGAGTCCTCTGAGCTTCCTCTTGCATTTATCAACTGCCTTCTTGTAGTCTTCGCTAACAACTGGATAGCACTTTCCCATGGTGAATATTTCCTGATCCATCTCAATCCAAAACACAAATTCAAAATCCAATCCAATCCAATCAAAATGCCTCCACCAAATAAAATTAAGTTTAAGAAATCGAATCAACAAGTAATTCGAATAAGTAGTACCTATGATATGAAGCAGAGAGAGAGAGAGAGAGAGAGTTCAGTTCAGAGCAGTAGTGTAATGTTGTCACGAGCAACACAAGCTTTTCTGTGGAGACGAAAGGGAAGCAAATATAAGTATATATAGTAGGAGTGGAGAACGAGAACGTTCTAGTGGATGATCGATTTTTGGAGCAGTGACACACGGCTCCAATCATGCTTTACACCGTTGGATTGCGGGTTGGGAGGTATGGATGGATGAAATGAAATGAAGGGTCGTGGTGAGAAACTTGACTTTACCAGAATGTTGTAAGTGACGTGGGCTGGTTGTGACTTGTGAGCGTCACCTGTCATCTCCTTTCGGATTATTAGGTGCCTAAAAAGATGCAGTCGGTTTGGTTTGAATTTTTTGAATTAAATTTTTTAAAATTTTAGTTTTTTAATTTTTATATTTTTTATTTTTAGTGAATATTTTTAAAATTTTAAATATTTTTTTTTATTTTTTTAGATATGCCTTACTTAGATGTATCTAAAAAGTAAAAAAATTGTGAAAAAATATTTTAAAATTTTAATAAATACATAAAAATATAAAAAAATGTACTGAATTCTTGTATTTTTTTTCTATATTTTTGGTATTTAGTGAATTTTTAAAAGATTTTTTTCACAATTTTTTTACTTTTTAGGTATATTTATGTTAAGTATGTCTAAAAAGTAAAAAAAAAATTGTTTAAAATATTAAAAAAATTCAGTAAAAACAAAAAAACACGAAAAACAAAAAAGTAGAATTTTCTGAAAAGTATTTTTAAAAAAACACAACCAAGCAATTAATATTACGAATACATTCTTATTAGTTCAAAATAATTGAGAAATTAATTTTTACTATACTTTATAAGAATTTTATACTATATAAATTAATTTTTACCACACAGTCATTCATTTAGAATTTTTTTGATGGATAAAGATGGATCTCTATACTTTTTTGGCCTAAAAATAGAGAATTTATTTGTTGGTTTTGGATACTGTCCCGTGATGCCCCAACAACGTTGTGATTGATGGAGGGAGTGGGATATATAAATTTGTATTAAGTGATTGGAAAACATAAAAGATATAGTGCCGTTTTGACAACATTAGTAAAAAGCAACGTTTTGACACAATGGAAAAAACGCAACATACACCATTTGGGAAGATCTAAAAATGCAAGTCTGTCAATTTATCAAACTACCCTCCGTCTTATGTAATTAGGGCCTAGGGCAAAATACATTCATTTGCCTCATCTCCTTTGCTGTTGATTTCTTCCTCCTCCTTCAAGCTGCGCTTCCAACTCCCTCAAACAACCCAGGACGTTGCCGTACCCCGCTGACGCTGCCTCCGGAATCGTCGTCCACGTCCTCGCCGTCGCCGGATTTGCACCATTAGGTAAGTCGAAAACCCTCTTCGTTTCTTCCATTGTTGTCTTCTCGCAAGTATTGACAGACCAATTTCCATGGAATATATGTTCAAAAATTAAGGGATCAGCTGCTGTATAACTTATATATGCTGTAATGTTGCTCCATATTTATTTCCACTTGTGTGATGTTTGTATTTCCGATCTTTGGCCGTCAGTGTTCTGTGAATATAGACACGTCTATGTACTCATCCCTTTCGATCGATCACTGTACAAGTAAAACGGAAGAACATTGTGTTGCACCAAGGATTGAGGCTTCGGTGCAACAGAATATTGCTGTGTTAATTTCTCTTTTAAATTGACAAAAATGCAAAACAATATATATATATATTTATTAATGTTTAGAACAGAAAATGAGAAGATGAATTTAAAAAAGCCTTACAGTTGGAATAGACATTTATAAAACTCCAAGGTTTTCTTTTATTGGAAGCGAATATGGGTTTTTATGGTTTAAATGGTCTTCAAACTCCCTATTTTTCTTCTCTTCATCTCTTTTATGGTTTCCGTTGAAGTGGTTGCATAACTTTGCAAGGTGTTGTTCTCTTCCACATAATAACTTCTTCAATCAGGGCATTACCAATATTTGATTAATGGAGTTTGATATGTTAATGGTCAAATTTTAGTCTCGAATAATTCCTTCAATCAAAAAATCATAGCAAAGATATGATTACCTTTAAATTTTGATTTATTTTTGAATGGGGCTTGTGGGGAACATAGTGAATGTCGTTGTGTTACTTTCGCTGTTTTCTTCATGACAACAATTTGTTGCACAGTGAATTGAGGCTTCGATGCAAGACATGGTCCTGTTATAATTTATGTTCTAAATTGACAAAATGCAAAATGGTCATATAATTTTGAATTAATTGGTCAACTAATTTATTTGTTTGTAACCTTTTTTCTTTTTGTGGGTTACTAGCACATATGTGTGCGTACAAATTTTGCAAACTGGTTTTATGTCGTGTTGTTTTTTTTATTTTTAAATTACAATCATTTATAATCAGGTACTTTTTATGTATTTGAATAGACCAAAACAATGTCTATAGCAAAAAATAGTGCTAAGATATATATTTTCCTCTTCATCCGTATTATTTTCCTAGTTAGGAAGATACTGTTACATTTTCCATCTTTTTAGATGTATAGATCTTTTGGTTCTAGAAAATGAATGTGTTTATACTATTGCCAATTGTTTTGTACATTATAATTTTACAAGGTGTTGTTAGTTCAATTGTGACACTGGTCCTATACTATCGGAGTGGAAATTCATATAAAATCTGATTCCTTAATAAGATTTCAATGAATATTTCATACCAATGACTTGTCGAACATTAAATATTAACAGAATTGTACTAGTCTTTGTTATGCATGCATAAAAGATATGAAAAGATGATGGAAAAAATTTAGTTACCAAGACAATAGGGGAATACTTGTTAGGGAAGACATGTTGCTTGGTGAGGCATTGATGAACCCATGGGTTGGTTAGTGTGACGAGTTTCACAGCGCCAAATTTGGTACTGACCACCCACATAATGTTGTCGATATGGGGTTACGGGCGGACGTTGTGCGCATAGATCAGAGACTACGTACGCTTAGGACGGTCGTCGGTGTTTTGTGCATCGTTGTTTTAGTGTTGTTGTTTTCGATGTGATGCATTGTCATGGATGTAATATTGCTGCATAGTTACTTTTTGTATCATCTATGTACTTGTTGTCAGTTATTTGTATGTCCTATTCATAACATTTCCCCAACGTGTAATAGAAACCGTCTTTGTCTTTTGTAAAGCCTTGTACTATTTGTTGTTATTACTTCAATAATTGTCTGGAGACTTCAATTTCACTTTTGGGCATGAAAAAAATATGTACTCTATTTTCTTTTACACTGATATTTCATTAAATTTACAAGCAGGATTGCATTTATCCAAATTCTTGCTACACCAAGCGCACTGCTTATGGCAACGAACCGATCATCACCCCGTATCCCTTCTAAGACTTGAGGTAAGGCTATCATAGCAACCTAACAACAACCAATGCCAATTCGATAGTGACAATACAAAGCTGTTTCTTCAACTCGTCATTATTGAAATGGAAGTTGGTGATCGACAACCATGCAGATTGTCCATGACTGGGTATAAGAACATTGCGAACAAATTTCTGGAAAAAATCGGCTTGCTACATTTGGCCAAACAAATGAAAAACAAATTTGACAACTTGAAAAAAGATTGGGTAACGTGGAAGAAGCTAGAGAATGCTAGCCACGGCTTGACAAGGCTTGGGTACGACCATGAGACGGGTTTGTTCACTGCACCTGACCATTGGTGGGCCAAAATACAAACGGTATGTATTGTAACCATTTATTTTTCCTATTATTGTTGTACTAGTATTTGTGTTTGTGGTGTCATATGTTGTTCACATTACTACTTTTACAAATCAAAGCACTTCTTTAATATACTACTGATATCCAACGAGCTAATTGTGGCACGATGAGTTTTATTATTTGTAACGTTTTCATTTGGTGCTACACTTTCAAGACAGCAAATACATTTCTAGTTTTACTTACATATGTGTTTTCTTCTGTCTTAGATGAACAACCGATGTGCTAAGTTTAAGATTAAGCCTCCAGAGCACTTGGACCTCATGGAGCGGGTGTACTCTGGGGCAGTGGCAACTAGGAAACATGCATGGACTCCAACTGAAGTGTGTGATGATGCTGCTGCCATGACCAATGCCAATGAGGACAGTGGGATAGGACCTCTCAGTGCAGGCACACTGTCGGGGAGAATGTGGTGGATAGTTCCCTCTTCGACGATGCTCCCCCCCAGTTAGCCGCGGACGGATCAGCCAACGCAAAACGTCGCAAGCGGCCAGCGCCTGGTACTGTCGCTAGTAGCATGGACAACCTCGTGGAAGCAATCAGCAAACAAAGTCAGGAGCTGAAAATTCCGCAATATGTTGTCACTGGTAAAGGTGACAACACTGTGGGGGACTGTTTTGCAAGGCTTATGAGCACACCTGGATTGGAGCCCAGCGGTAAGTTGTTCTCATTCACATGCGGCATAATGGATTCACCCGATAATCGGGACATCATCATGGCCCTCCAAGTGAATTACATTGTGAACTGGTTGACAAAGAAGCGTGCCTGCACGCCGGCCAATGTTGGCAGGGATCGTGAAGGGGGGACACAGCTGTTCGGGAGTGATGGTGCTGTTGACTTGGACTAGGCCTCTGTGGTTGGATTGTCATTTTAGTATTTACTATCATGGGACTGTAGTTTATTTTCAGTTGTTGTTTTCATCGACTGTTTTGTGTAACATTTTTTTTTTTTTTTGCTGTGGTGCACTTGCGAAACTATTTATATATATATATATATTTTTTAGGTTTGGACGTTTATTTAAGATTGTTGGGTACCCATTGTTCAGGACTTGGGTACTGTCTGGGAGTGTACAAGCCACAGGATGGCACTGTTGTGTCACATGGTTGTTATGTTATGCAAAATTGTCATGGCCAGGGAATCTATGCATAGTGCATCACCATGTACGTTTTGTTTTTTGTCCAAGGAATCTATGCTTCGTGTAAAACATATAGGTTCAACTTTGTTTTTGTTTACAGACACTTTTTTTGTTTTTTGTATAATTATTTATTTTTGGTGCTCCATAAAAGGTCTATTTATTTAAATTTCTGTATGAATTTATTTATTGACTGGATTGGTGTTCTATTTATGTCGTCTATGGATCTCCGTATTCATTTATTTGTGTTGTAATTTTGTGGTCGTTTTTTGTGGAGCAAAAATTAGTGGGTCGGGCGTATGGTGATTTGAGGTGAAAAAACTCAAATTACTCTAGAATAAATGTGTGGCAAAAATTAGTGGGGCAGGCAGATGGTGATTTGAGGCGAAAAACTCAAATTGCTCTAGGTTTCAAACTGTTGGATTGAATTTTTAAAATCTGTTTTATTATTGAGAAAACAAAAATTAATCGACAAAAATAAACACTAATTTTTTAAAAAAATGAAAAAAAATAATAATTTAGTCCCCAGGAAGGAAAAAAAAAAAGAAAAAGAAAATGATGGGCTTTTTTTACTAGATTAATATTAATTTTTTTGAAGAAAAAAAAAAGGGATAATATCTTTTGAAATCTTAATCAAACATTCAAAATTTGATATAACTAAAAGCATAACTTGACATCCCTAAAAATTGACATCATTAATAATATCAACTGTGTGATGAAATTTGTCCAAACATTAAATTTTGTGAAACTAATCTATAGTGTAGAACATTATTCATAAAAATATTTAATTTCAATTCAATTATATTTTTGCCACACATTTATTAGTGGTTATTACTTCCAAAAGTGTGTTCCATTAATTTATTTATTTAGATTTGTTTACTTACTTTATTTTAACTAAAATGTCTGATGCAATATTTAGGTTATTTGATATATCTAACGTAAATCAGAAGCAAATGAAACTTGGTTGCTTATATAGAAGCGTGCAGACTAGAAATTGTACAAAGTTGGGGAATATACTACCATTCACATGGTAGTGTCATGTTGTTCATCTTTGGGTAATCACATGGCCACAATATGAAATGTAGTAGTTAAAGATGTCTAACAAGTGCTATATATGATGGAGTTGATCAACCTATTTTGCGAATGCGAACTACAACTTGTAATTTTTCTTTCATATAATTTGGAACGTCTATGGATCCGCAAGAGGGTATTAGCTCGGGACTCGTACGCAATGACCAAATAAATGCTTGGATACGAGAGACGATCGGGGAAATGGAATTGACGACATCAATGATTTGGGTGGAAATTGCTCGCGTTGCCAATGAGTACGTGTATGTTGACAGGACTCCGTTTCACACATCATCATTGACTGGTCGCATGTGGATGCAGGAGATGCTTCAAGGTCGGAATGAAGCATTTCAACAAAATTTTCGGATGTCACAGGATGTGTTCTTAATGTTATCCAAGACATTAGTTGAGGATTGCAGCTTCCCAGTACCACAGCGTCTCCATGGTGTAGACGTAGTTGAGAGTGTCGGCATGTTCATATTCGTGTTGCGGGGCTTCCCGACTTAGGATATAGAATGTAATGACCTCAAAAGTCATCCTTATTTAATTAGGGGTTAATGTGTTTTAATTCAACTACATCCATTGGAATTGAGAATGTTTTTATCTATTTTGGGGTATTGATTGAGGTAGTGGTGTGATGGTAAAGTAAGATTGGACCAAAAACTTTAATTCGAATAATTCGCCTACGATCAACCGTCACTCTTTTGCCCTTTTCTTTTTCCACACTTTGAATTTAGATGTGAGGTTAGAACCATTGGAAAGATTATTTTCGGGGCTTCAATTTGAGCACAAGAATGACCTAAAACGGAGTCCGGATGAGAGAGTTACGCATGTTTGAAGTTTTCATGTCTGTGCTGGAAGCAGAACCGCACGTGCGGGAAATGTGGCGCACGTGCGGCGATGTGCGGGCAGCAGCTCAAAAACGAGTTTTTGGACCATTTCTTCCATTTTTCTTTTCCTCTCTTCTTCTCCCCTCTTCCATGTCCGAAACCCTAACTTCCAAAACCTTGATTTTCTTCACTTTTCCCCACAAATCCACCATAGATATTGCATCAAGGATGGAGAACAAGTAGAGGGCAACAATTTCAACCGATTAAAATTCGAATTTGTGGAGGATTCTTCTCAAAGCTTGCTCTTCTTGTTTGAATGTTGAGGTAGGAGATCTTATTTGTATTCATTGATGAATTTATGGTATTTTGAGTATGAATTTATGGTATTTTGAGTATCTCAATACAAAATCTATAGTTTGAACATAAGATGTCCAACTTGAGATTGGGGGATTTCGGGTTTATAATGTTGGAGATGTAATTGTTGGATTAAGGTGATGGATTATGAACTTTAGACTTGTAATCAATGAGGAAATTGGAACAAAATTATATGGATTAAGAAATTTGGATTTTTTTTCTTGAAATTTCTAGGTTTTCTTGAAACCCTAGGTTGATTAATGATGATAACTAATGAATTGGCCCAAATTGGAAGTAGAATAATGAAATTGAGATATTGAATTATATGTGTTCAAGTTTAATTAGAATTTGGAAATGTTTGAAAATTATGTTTAAAATTTGCGAATGAACATTGATATAAACATTGGAATTCATGCTATAATGTGAAGGGAAAATTGTGGAAATAATCTATTAATGGTATGAATGATATGAACTTGGTTTTGGAATGTAGAAATGGGATTTAAGGATTCCTCTTGCATTATGTTGAATTATTTAATGATGTTGAGTTGATTCATGTTATTTATGTTGAATTGTGGTGTTTATGTAGAATGGTATTGACTATGTTAATTTTGATTTTGTGACCTAAAATGTGGAGTTTTCCAAGATGGGTTACTCCCAAATTATTTTGCTAAGTACTTGTGGGCTTGCTTAGTTATTAAAATCAAGAGAATGATTTATTTTTGGAAAAATGTGGAAGATGTTCATACAATCCCTTCCTATCTTAAAATTAAGTGATTGATTATAAATTTCATACTATGTTTACAAGAATGGTAATCTTCTATTTCTATTTATAGATATATTGAGATGGAGGAAATTGTAGTATAATCGATGGATAATGGTAGGTTTGTAAAGAATAACGAAGGAAAGAAAAAGAACTAATGACTAAGTTATATATGTGTACAGGGCACACTTCAGGAGGGCCAAGCACTCCGTTATAGCACTGTGAGTAATAGTACTCGATGCATCTTTAACTGTTAATAATTATCGTTATTGACGTTATATCCTTCGTCGTAAGAATTATGTTGACATGTATGTTATATTAGAAATATTATGAAATTCTGGAAACATCAAAAGTGTACGCTATGTGAGGAATATTGTAAAATTATGGAAACATCAAAAGAGTTTAAGAAGTTATGTGTACCATGTGAGAAACAGTGTAAAATTACGAAAGCCTTAAAAGAAATTGTGAAGTTACGAACCTATGTGGCCCTTGCCCGGGGGTAATAATACCGTGGTTTGTGGCCCTTGCCCGGGGGTAATAATACCGTGGTTCAAGAATATGTTTTAAATGAAATTGTGAAATAATATGAACTTTTAACTTGTGAATTATGAAATGATGTGGCCAAGGGCCATTTGTGAAGTATGAACTTTAAACTTGTGAATTATGAAATGATGTGGCCGAGGGCCATTTGTGAAGTATGAACTTGCAATTTGTGAACTATGGAACTATGAGGCCAAGGGCCAAACTTGTGAACTTGTGAATCCAACGGGCTGAAGGCCGAAGTGATAAGTTGTGAATCTATGAAACCGATAAAGTCATCTATACTCTAAGGAAAATGTGCTTACTTTGTTCTGTTACATTTACGTTAATTATGTCAACTCATGGGAATGATGTAATGATTACTGTAGGGACTCCGTTAATTACA
The DNA here is from genome assembly GCA_036172215.1 of Camellia granthamiana. Lineage (NCBI taxonomy): Eukaryota > Viridiplantae > Streptophyta > Magnoliopsida > Ericales > Theaceae > Camellia > Camellia granthamiana. The sequence goes on along the minus strand of CM069905.1, from coordinate 17,249,269 downwards.
AGACAAGACTACTGTGTTAACATGTATGAACAATTAAACAAAAGTGTATGCTAATGATTGATAGAGCACATGAATTAGTCATTTACCTAAAAGAATTTATGTTCGTTCTTGAAGAACGGATTCCGAGTAAATATAAGAGTAGCTATGTGTATCCATATGAATTTGAAGTTATTTTGCTATGTTATTTATAAACTGGAAGATATTCAGAAGCTGCGACATAAGTGCGAAGTTTAGTATTATTGTGTGACCCTCATGAGAATGTGAATTAGTCTCTCATCGATAAGCGTACGATAATGACATGATACAACAAGCAATGCTCTAGTTATGATATGTTCCATTTGAATTAATGAATGATGTTCAAGTATGTTTCAGGCATGTTTCCAGTATGTTACACGTTCAGGTATGTTTCAAGTATATGTTACAAGTCTATAAATGTTATGCACTTATGTTAATGGTTCAAGCATGTTATGTATTTATGTTACCGTTAAGGTATGTTAAAGGTATGTAAAGAAAAGAAACTTTCAAGGGCCATAACGCCAATATGTTTACAAGGGCTTTATGCCATTCTCAAGGGCTTTATGCCACTTTCAAGGGCCATAGTGCCAACATGTTTACAAGGGCTTTATGCCATTTTCAAGGGCTTCTTGCCACTTCCAAGGGCTGCAATGCCAACAAGTTTCAAGGGCCATAGTGCCAACATGTTATAAGAGCTTTATGCCATATGCTCCAAGGGCTTCGTGCCACCATTTTCAAGGGCTTATAGCCACCAAGTTATGTTACAAGATTAGGCCTAAGGCCATTATGTACGTAATACAGAATCAGACTAATGTATTGATATGTAATCTGTTTCAGGTAAACAATGTTTTATTTATATACTACTATTCACTGAGCTTGACTCACTTGTGTTATGTCTGTTTCTGTAGGCACTCCACCTGGAGGTCAGTTTTAACCCTTGGCATCCGTGCCTCTTTTGTCAACCTCAGAGTGTCCAAGCACTTAAGTGAGGGCAGCTCTTCTTGCTAAGCTTTTGGGTTTTACACTTTGTTTGTCTACTTAAAGTTGATGTATATATAATTCCTTTGCCTGTCCTTGTTGTTTTATGCCCAATTCTAAGGGCTGGGTCTGTATGTATATATATGTATATAGCTAATTCTCTTATGCACGTCACTGTATGTTTATTTGCTTAATGTTCTGTATGTGATCCTGGCATGATAGTGGTCGCTCAATGGATGCAGTTCTTTTATTTTTGTTAATTTATATTGGTAAATGCTTCCGTTCAGGCCCCGTAAGATATATATGATAGGTTTAGTGTCCATTTTCGAATGGGTCATGCCCAAACTTTTAGGGGCGGGTTTGGGGCGTGACATAGAAGACCGTTTCCAACACTTAGGGGAAACAGTATGGCGTCGTGTAATACGAGTTCTTAAAGTGATGAAGTTGTTCACGATTGCACACTGCCAATAGACAAGGTCACAACACAGTAAACATCCGTACTTAGAGTCCCGACGAAAATATTTGCCATTTAGAGTGAGTGTAATAATTTTTCGCACATTTAATTATGAATAGTAACCACATTCAGAAAATACAGAAGAACATTTTCCAGGTTAAAGCATTTCTTCTTTACATTTACGCAATTATTTTGTGTACTTGTGCAGGACTGTATTGGCGCACTTGACGATACACATGTGGAGGCACATCTCCCGCCGTAGGAGGCAGCGCCATATTTTGGCCGTAAAGGACGGCACATGCAAAACATACTTGCAGTGTGTGATTTCAACTTGTGTTTTATTTTTAGATCTTGCAGATGGGAGGGTAGTATGCACAACGGCTGAGTTTTTAATGAAGTAACACAGGACCCGGCCAAACAATTCCCCATGCCAGAGGAAGGTTAGATGAATAAGGGTTGGTCAATTTTTTTGTATTACTTGTGTGCATTTGATATTTGTAATAATGTTACTTATTAATGCAAAATTATCAAATTACAAGCAGGAAAATATTACCTTGTTGATGCGGGGTACAAGAATCAAAAAGGCTTTTTGGAGCCGTTTAAGGGATGCCACTACCATCAGGAAGAGTTTCGCGCAATTGGATGGCCAAAAAATGCAAACGAAGTTTTCAACACGGTGTACTCCTCCTTACAGAGTGCAATTGAACGTACGTTCGGAGTATGAAAAGCGCGATAGGGATTCCTACATAACATGCCGCAATATGATTTTGGAAAAGTGCAGGTGCCATTGGTTGGGGCTTCAATGGCACTACATAATTTTATACGCCGCAACTCCAACGACGATGAAGCGTTCAACAGGGATACGAATGTAGAGAATTTTACTTTCAGCGACATACCAAATATTGCGGGTGTTGGTGACGATGATGATGGTGAACCAGAGGGCGATGATGATGTACATATGAATGACGTGAGAAAATCAATACGGAATGAATTAGTGCGACATCGGCATGAACTTGGGCTGTAATCCTGTTCGGTCTGTACGAGTTGATGGTAAATGAAATGAATGTGTCAAACTGTTGAAAGTGTTAAAAAAAATGTACGGTTATGGTTGTAAACTGCAGGTTGTAAAGGGCATTTAGCAGCTTCTAATGTGGAAATAAATTAATGTAAACGCGCAATTTCTTGGCAAAAAATAATAAATTTAATATTTTTACTGTAATGTGTAGTGTAACATGGAATAATAATAAAAAATCATAATTAAATAATTTGCACTACATAACATTGAAAAATTGTAATATTACATTAAAAAAACTGTTCAAATACACAAAGGCAAAATCGTAAATTTCATAAGTTGGCTAAGGGTATTTTGGTCATTTTAAAGTGATTTGACACCATAAACAAATATTAAACCAAAAAACAAAAAGTCAGTTTTTGACCAACTTCTCAAATCACTTTTCAAAAAAGCCAAAAAGCTTAGTAAAAAGTCAAAAATCAACTTTTTACCAACTTCCCAAAACACTCTATAATGAATTATAATTAGTGAGGGATATGGTCACGTGACGCTCCTAGACCAATCAATAATTTTTTAAAAAAATAAAAATTGAATGAATGAAAAAATGAGATAAGAGACTAACATTATTTAATTTTATATAAATTAAACAAGGATGACTTTTTATTTATAATGATAATATTATCATGTTATTATTACTTGTACAATTTTTCACACTTTCATAAGTTATTGGGCAAAATTTCAAAGGAAACTTGTTATATTTAGATAATAATTTTTTGCGTTATATTTCTTTGTTTATTTAATACTAGTCATTGTTGGCATGCGCAATTTGCATGTGTCAATATTAGTCATGCCTCTAATTCTTCCCCACCCACTCGTACCACAAATAAAAAAGTGCGGAGCAATCACCAAAAATTTGAAACAGTTATCTTATTAGGGAAATGCTGGAGACCCCCCAGCTCCAAGGCACCCTCCTCCACGTGGGGAGCTTCCAGTGGCTGAAAAAAAAAATAATAATAATTTTTTGGACCAATCAGAAGGGACCCCCAGTATCCCCACTGGGAGTCTCATGCATTTTCCATCTTATTATGTAAGAATAATTTAGATAAATAAAATACGTACTTTGATCTATACAGATTAATTTCATGTCTATTCTAATACCTTATCATTTTTTAGGGGGCCTTTAGACAGTTAAAATTTTATTGTCAAGTTTTTAGATAATGATTTTTATTTTCTTTACAGGAGTTTTGTACAAGAAGTGTTTTATTCAATTTTATTATTAAAAGCTATGGATAATATGGATTTCTATTAGGGGGGTTTTTTTTTTAAGCTCCCTAATAATAACAATTTTCTGCATAAAGGACATTAAAAAATGTAATACTGTCTCAGGTCCCTAACCAAAATACCCGCGCATTTTATCAATTTCTTGGACCAAAATACCCTACGTCTGTTCATCTTCAGATGAGTTGATTTTTTTGACCTGTCTACTGGATATTCTCCTTTGTGATGCTGGTACTGGTGTTGGGTATTTTCTGGCGAGTACGAAAACAAATTCAGCAAAACAAAAGCACTAAGTTTGGCAAATTTGATTTTCTGGGTAAACAAACAGAGTGAAGTGGAGTTGATAGATGTATATATATATATATGATACATACATATATATATACAATCTGTTGCTTACTGTCTTGACTAGTATATATATGATAATTAATCAATTAAGACCATTTGCAACCATAATCAAACAGTCACTCTTAGTTATCTTATCTATGGTTGCAAACATATATATATATGATACATACATATATATATACAATGTCAGCACATATATATATCCAGTGTTGAATATAACATCTTCAGGTTCAAAATTTCTCTGAGTGTTGAATATAACGTCTTTTGATTTTTTGCGTTTGGTAGAATTGGAGTTGTTTCTGGAAAAGCAATATTTGGACCCCTACTTGAAGAATATTGGAAAAAGAAGCTTGAGGAAGAGACAGCAGTAGAGGAAGGCTTAAAGTGATCCAGAGAAATTTGAATTTTCTTTGGATTCAACCCAGAGAAATTCATAGCATTAAGTTTAAAGAAAATCTATCACAAACTCATAGAAGAACTATTAATTTGTTTGTGCAGGAAATTGTGATTGAATCAGCAGTAGCAGCAAAACCAAAGACAAATTGATCAAATCAAAGTTTTATCGTTCCAGAGAAATTCTGGACCAGAGAAATTTGAATTTTCTCTGGGTTGAATCCAGAGAAATTCTTTGGAAGTCCAGAATTTCTTTGCTTCCAACTGATGATGGGTTGCTTTCCTTCCAACTGTCAAAATTGAACTGCTTTCTGTGCATTTGGAGCTTCTTATTGAAGCTTCTTGTGTTCTTGTTTTTGTAAATTTCTCTGGCTTGCTACATTTGTGTTTCTCTATTGTGTAATTTTATCTGGCATGTTTATATTTCTTCATTATTTTCTCAAGCAAATTATCTGTGGCTTACTACTCTATTGGTGTGTCTAATTTTCTCTGGCATTTATAATTTTCTCTGGCCAAATTACTTTTCTTACTTGTGTGTCTAATTTTCTCTAGCAGCATTTATAATTTTCTCTAGCCACATTATGTTTATGTCTTGTGTCTAATTTTCTCTGGCATGTTTATTTTGTTCAATGCTCCATTTCCTCAAAATTTCTCTGTTGTGTAATTTTCTCTGTCATGTTTATGTTGCTACCTTGTAATTTTCTCTGTTGTGTAATCATCGCTACCTTGTAATTTTCTCTAGGATTTAATGTTTATGTTTTCATTCTATAGAAATGGCAAAGCGCGTGCAGAAGCAGCACAACCCCACAAACCCCGAAAAAGAAACCAAAAGTCTCTGTGTCTGCGTCTTATGATCTTAGATCAAAACGCAGTAGCAACACCAGAACACCACAAAAAAAACAAGTCCAAGTTGAAGAAGCAATAAGCATCAAGATCAAGACACCAACTTCAAGGGTGATTTTCACTCAACTACAAGCTTAACATTTTCTCTGTCATTTTCATTGGATTATAATAACAAACCTACGATTTTCTCTATACTACAAAGAAAAGTCCAGAAACATGAAAAGTGAAACAAAAAAAAAATGAAAAGTGCAAAGAAAACATATCAGAAAACTTTGAAAAGTGCAAACATATAAAAATACATAAAAATACAACATATAAGTCCAGAGAAATTTATAATACTTATCATTTGTAATACAATCATATTATTTTCTCTGGACTACAAAGAAAAGTCCAGAGAAATTTGTGAACTTATATTCACTTTCAATATAACAAAAACAAAAACACATTAACATCAAGAGACAAAAATATATTAAACACAAGCACATAAAAAAATCATAGAGAAGATCTGTTATGTTCACAAAACATTCAATTCAAAAAAATTTAAAAAAAAAAACAAAACACTTACTACTCTATTGCTACGTCTGTAAATTTCTCTGCCTACTTACAATTTTCTCTGTGATTTTCACTGCACTACAAGCTTACAATTTTCTCTGTGATTTGAGTTCAATTATAGTAACAAACCTGCAATTTTCTCTGCACTACACAAAAAATGCAAAGTGAACAAAAAACAGAGCACAAAAACGCAGAAAAACAGAGCACCAAAAAGCAACTCATAAGCATGTTGACAAAGAATGAAAAAGCAACTCCAAAAATCAAAATCAACTCCATCAAAAATTCATCAATAACAGATAATGAAAAATTAACTTCAAAAATAAAAAACAACTACACTGAGTTCGTCTCTATCACATTGATCAAAACAAAAAACAAAAAACCTAATTCAACACCTACACGATCAAATCAAATAAAAAATTGAAAACTTATCTAATTCAACTCCACATGAAATCAAATCAAACACAATGAACCAAATTTCAACTCCTACACGATCGATCAACACCTACAAACAACGAACATGATTTCAACTCGTACAGGATTTCAACACCTACAAAAACCCTAGAAAACCTCCACAAAAATCTGAATCGTCAAGTTCATCCTCACGTAATCTCCCACAAAATATCAATATGATCTTTAGCTGCCAAATTCAAAACAACGTATATTATAAACAAGGGTAAGACAAGTATTTTACACTCTAAAATAACATTGAGGGATCTTAGGCTACAAAAGAACACATTGTGGACCTAATCCATTACTAAAAGTTAGATATGGACCTTAAACCAATTTTCCCTTCTATTAGTGGGTTGTGGTGGGACACAAAAATGAAAACTAATAAATGTTTAAATAAAGTGAACTATTATTATTTTGTTCACTCTTTTAAGTGTTATTAACTTATTAGTGAAACGACCAAAATTCCTTTAATTAAATAAAAAGAAAACTAGTAAGTAAAAAAATATGAAATCAATAAAAATAAATAAATTAAAAAATTTGTTAAAAAGTGTTGTGCTTTTATTTTAATGACAAATCCTACACATGTATAATTTCACATAATGTTCACTTCCTCCGTCTGGTGTGAGACATCCCTATGCAACCCTCCATCAGCCTTGCCCAACTGCACTTCCCTCAAACTCTTAAGCCTAACTGCATTCCCTCCACCTCCCTCAACTAGCACTGAACAATTTTCGCACATATTCCATATGATAAAGCCCATGCCTATTCAACGGTTACTATAAAAGTTTGCCACTAAGTAAATGTAAGAATCATATTTTAAGACTCCTAAAGATTTTACATGGAAAATTAACTGAAAACCATGAACCTTAATTTTCAAAACGCCAATTTTTTCTCTACATAGCATAATACGTCAATTTTCTTCAAAAAAAATAAAAAAACAACCCCCCTCTCTTCCTTGGAAGACAAATTAAAAACATTACTTCCATTAGGGGTGGTCGTGGATTGATTTTGTGCGGTTTGGGGTTTGGTTTTGACCTGCCCGCATCTATGCGGTTTGGAAAAAAGTCAACCCGCAACCGCCCGCAGTGCGGTTTAAGGTTTGTGCGGATAAGATTTGCAGATGTGCGGGCGATTTACAGTTTACACTTTTTTCTTTTAAAATTAATTTTTAAGTTTTTTTTTTCCCCATCGAATTTAGACATCAAATTCATTTTATATATTTGTGATCATTTGATAATAATTTTCTGATGAGTTTACAAATAAAAATTGAATATCAATGCATTAAATGAAAGTATTTAAAACAAAGAGACCCTACATTAGCATTTTTGTCATGAGAAAAATGTATATCAGTGCATTAAAAAATGTATATCAATGCATTAAAGGTTGTACTCAATTAGAATTGCCAATTTAGTAATCAATAATCAAACTAGAAGTGTCACGACCCAAACCCGGCCCTATGGGTTTAGCACCGTAACTGGCCAGTAATCCGAGATTACCGAAGGCCTGCTGAACAGTAATACAGTTAAACAGAGAACAGGGCCTGGCGGAAGCCAATACAGTAAATAACTAGTGTCCATTGAGCTGTGACAATCTGTATGCCAAAACATCTCTCATGCATTCATACAGTTAAAACAGTACAGTTTGTACAATCATTTACAACATTCAGGACAGGGACTTTATCCCTTGAGAACAGTACGGTAAAACAGTAAACAGTTTATACAGTAATACAAAACAGTCGGGAGACAGGTGGGGAACACAAAAACACCCCAAGCCATAGCATGGCGTCTCGGAACCTCGCAGTGAGGCACATAGGCTGGCTTGACAAAACTGGGGGACTAACCCATGCTCCTAGCTCCGGTCTGGCTGCTGAGAACCTACATATATATATAAACAGTGAGCTAAAGCCCAGTGAATAACAATAAGTGTAAAGAGGTTATGAATGAATGTCCTTACAGTAATGAAAACAATTCATTAAACAGTATTTCAGTCTTTCAGTATTTCAGTCAATCAGTCATATGTGGTACATCCAATAGCCTATAAACAGTAGGTCCAGAAGGACCGGGGAGTTCAATAAACAGTTCAGTTCAGTATTCAAAATATAACCATTTTGAACATATCTTTACACAATCTGTTACTCACAGAGATTGGGCTAATAGCAGCTAGAGCGCGTCCCCGAGAGCCAACCCTAAACAGTCAATAAATAGAACACACACTAAGTTTCACAGTCGGGAAGGATGATAATTAAATCCCTAAATTTCCTCGGTGTGGTTCTATGTCCAAATCCTCATTAAGATGCCTTAAACTAGGCCTAAGAATGCCTAGGATGAGATGAGGATGCAAAAAATACACTTGGAAGGCATTTTTCAAAAGTTGCTGAAAATAGGAGCCTCGCTCGAGCGAGCCTTACTTCGCTCGAGCGAGCTTCCAAAATCAAAGGCTTCGCTCGAGCGATAAATCCTTCGCTCGAGCGACCTGCATGAACAGTAAAAGTACTGGTTGCTGGATTTTTACACGCGATACCACGCTCGATGCTCGCTCGAGCGGAGCCCTGAATAAAGGTGCTCGCTCGAGCGAGGAATCCTTCGCTCGAGCGAGGAAGCAAAATCTGGAATTTCCAGATTTGTCTTCCAAGTTCGAACCAAGCATTATACCATCCAAAACTCAACCTCTTGGCCCCAAAATCTGGAAAATACACTTAAACTCAATGTAGAACAAGTTTCAAAAGCTAATTTGCACATGCAAGGGCCAAGAGTTGGTCAATTAAAGCCATTTTTCAAACCCATTTCATGAACAACCTTTAAACATGTAATGCATGAACTTCAAACCAAAACCAATGTTCAAATCTTGCTCTATTGAGCTCCAATCTTTGAAAACAACTTGAAAACATGGACTATGATAAAAACATGGACATGCATGTATCATTCTCAAGAATTTAACTTCAAAATACACCAAAATGGCCATGCATGCATGATCTATGCTCCAAATCAACATTATAGAACTAATTCATGGTTCAACTCTCAAATTTGGCATGAATCATGCAAGAATCAACCTTAAATACACAATCAAAGAGATGGATTCCTACCTTAAGTCTTGTATGCAAGAAGAACAAGTTCAATTATGCCAATTTACACTTCAATTCCAAGCAATTTCCAAGTAATTCTTCAAGGTGAGTTCAATTCTCCATTGCCTCTCACTCTCTCTAAGTTTGGTCGGTTAGGAGTGAGGGAAATGGCTGATGAAGATGATTCAATTAAGTGTTAATAAGGCTCAAATCAATATAGGTTAAGGGGTCCACTAAGAATGGCAAAATGGTAATTACGTCAAACTCTTTAATTAACTCATTTTAATCTAATTTAATCATTCCTAATCAATTTTCCAGATAAATATACCATTAAATCACAAATATTCTCCTGATTACAAAACACTAAACGATTCCTAAATCGGCCCGCCGATAAGGCCTTCAATTAACAGTTTTAAGCATATAAATTCAAACAGATAATCAATCAATCAAACAGATGCAACATGCAATGCAACATATAAACTCATTCAAGTTCAGTTTCGATTTCAATCAGTCTATTCAGTACCTCAGTTAATTCAATCATCAGTCATTATCAGTTCAGTTTAGCGGTAATCAGTAGATAATTCAGTGGTTTAACGGTAATTAAACGAGGGTTGTTACAAGAAGCTTCATCGACCACCAAAAGAAAAATTTTATTAGAAAAAAGTGGATGAATCATCAATGAAAATCATATAAAAAATCAAATTTAAGACTTGATAATTCTACGGCATTGAGAAAGTTGAGAAATACTTAAAAATAAAGATCTTAGTGTCATAGAGAATATAATGGTGCTCCTGTTAAAATTACGAAGTTGGTATATAAAAAATAATAATAATTAAAGTGCGGGCGGTTTTTGCGGATTGCGAGTTTAACCCGCGACCCGGCCCGCAACTCACAAATTTGTCATATTTTAAATCGCATCCGCCCACACTATGTTTGTGAAACCATCCATTTATAAGCGCGTTAGGCGCTTTGAGCCGTTCGGATAAACCGTTGTCCATCCTTAACTTCCATACATAGGCAACCCCTTGCAACCATATTATATCATTTCTCCACAAGATGGCCTAATCAAAGAGGTTAAAAAGCAAGGGCAACCAGATTAACTAAATGGAATTTTAGGATTTAATTTGTCGAAATTGAAATACTAAGATCCAAAGTGTAAAATGCGTGAAACCATGAGTTTTTTTAAAAAAAATTAATCCTTTCATATTTTATTATCACAAAATATTAGTTTAGTTTTTTTCTTTTTCTTTTTTCAAAAATCAAGAACTAAAATAATATGAATTTTTTATTTTGTCATTTTTTGAATTCATTAATAATAATATTTTTGAAATGTCATAATTGTACTACTAGGGGTAGTTTTAAAAAATTAATATTTTTAAAATATAATAATTATACTATTAGAAAAAAATTAGATTTCTCAACAAAAAAAAAAAACTAATATTTTGAGACAGAATCAGTATAATTATAATAAAAAATAAATATATTTTTTAGGTACCTAGGTCTCGTTTGTCAACTACACATTTTAATTAAAATGTCAAAAAGTTATTATAAATTGTCATATCACTCTCTTTACTTTTCTGCACATCTTTTCATAAAAAGTTAAAAAAATTATTAAAATAGTCTGTTACCAAATGAGGCTCTAGTCAATGGTTTTTACTAGTTTAAGGATAATTTTAAAGAAATTGTTACCTTAAGAGCATAATATTTTTTGAATAAAACTACTTCTATAAGTCATTAAAAAAATCAAATAAATTTATTTTTATTCAATGAACAACTGATTTTTTTATTTATTTCTCATCCTACTGAAGAAAAAAAAAGGCAGTTCAAATAAACCGTTGTCCACCCCTAACTTCCATACATAGGCAACCTATTCATTCTTTATACTGTCCTTGCAACCATATTATATCATTTCTCCACAAGATGGCCTAATCAAAGAGGTGAAAAAGCAAGGGCAACCAGATTAACTAAATCCTTAAAAAATCCTCAGAAGAACTCTGAATTCCAAATAGGGCTGTCAAAAGAAATATATACTGGCAAAGAGTTATTTCATGCATGGGATCCTCCACACTGATTCTCTATTGAAATATTTATTGTCCCATCGCCATTCTTTAAAATTAATTCTCATCCCATTACTCTTTTGAGTGAGAACGAAGTGGCAAGAGAACGGAACAGAAGATTCGAAATCCTATTTTGTAAATATAGGCACCAAGAGCCAAAATTAGTCTTACAGAGCCACAAACATGCGACTTAAGCTCAAATGCAAGACTAAAACCAACACGAAAAGCACAATAAAGATATACTAAAAAACCATTTCTTGAATGACAAACTACGACTGTAAATATCTAACTCAAGGTTCTGTTTAAAATGAAACTTTCATCGAACTAGCCATCATGAAGTTAAGACACCAAAACGTGGAAGGGAGGAAACTCAATTTGATGAAGATAACTATTATTCCAGTAATTCCCCCTTTCCTTTCAAGTCACAAAACCGACCAACAAAAAAAAAAACAAATTGACAACACTTAAAAAAACAAATAGATAAGATAGTATCTCTAAGACAAAACCAAAGGCAGAAGAAAAGTAAATCACTGAGAGACTCCCAGCCACTTTGAGAAGTTTTCAAACTCGGTGTAATCACTATCCGATATCATTGTCTTGTACCATGCCTTTCCACCAGCCTTGATTTTGGCAGCCTCCTCCTGCCAAGGGTGAAAATGTGAAGTGTGCATTAAAAAGAGAATAAAAATAAGCCAACAGCCTACATTCAGTCTTAAGCACAATATGAGAGATTACTGATAATGACAACTTTTAATTTTCTTAAATAAAATTAACGAAAAAATGGGGAGCTCACTCCCCATGCCTGCCCAACTACTCAGGACAATTATGCAAAAGAATGGGAAGGAATCCCCTAAACCTAAGGTTGGAGTTCAATGATAAATAGAAAGCACATAATTGCTAACAATTCATCTTCAGAAGATATCAACAGGATTATTGCACAATAAGTCACTAACAAAACACACACTAACACAAAACTAGAGTAAATTTCATCAATATTCAGTGGCCAAACCCAAATATTTAAACATGGAACAAGTTGGAACCAGTAAACAAGCATACTGCCGGACGAAACCAAAACCAATTTCTTGGCAATCCACATGGCAAATAGATAATGAATTTTTGGAATTTGTTAAAAAATAATAACTTTCATGTAAACAAATCTAGAACAAGTACCAAACCACAAGACTTCAACATACAAGGAGCATGAATGTTCTAGAATTATTGCAGCCGTCAAAATGTTTTTTCTACTGTTCATAACGGACCAACATAAACCAATCGAACAAATTTGAACGTTTAGATATACACCCAAATGCAGCACATAATTTTAAGACAATGTTTATAGCGGTGAGAGAACTATATTGTTCTGATGTAACAGCATTGGTTGGTCTGGCTATGTCCCACTTGACACTACTGGTTTTCATACAACTTAAAAAGAACAACCCCAAACCCATGTTACCACATTGTAATTAACCCCATAACAAAAGGAAAAAATCTCAAATTAGAACTCAATTTCAATCAATTAAGGGAGACATTTTCACTAATATTAAACTTGAAAGCTCTGTATACCCTCTCCAGTGCCACGAGTACATAGATACATTATCCCCATAAATTAAAAAACTTTTTCAGCTTCTTAAAGAGTTAGCTTTAATATTAAAATTTTCATTGACCATCTATGACAGCTTGCTAAAGCAAAATCACTACCACTTCTCAAGCAAACAAGAATTCAAACATACAATTGCATACATGAAAACACAGTAAATATACCTTAGTGATTGGCTTCCTCTTCTGATCAAGCTTTTCCTTCTTAGACTTGACTCGCTGAGCCTCAGCAAGAAGCGCCATCCTCTTCGCAGTCTTGGCATACGGGTTCAGCTTCAACATAGTATTCAAATTCTTCAGCGGGTTCTTCTTCATTGGTGCCCTCTTCACCTCCTTCTTAATTGGCCTCACCACTGACTGCACTTCATCAGAGTTAATAATCCTAGTCAAGTCCGCGTTCCCCATCTTCGACCTCGGCAACACGTACCCCTTTTTCTTCTCCGACGGCTTCTCAAACGATCCGTAAATCGAATCCAACTTCTCGAAAGCCGATTTAGTCCAGACAATGAATCGGCCGAGATGACCACCGGGCGCGAGCTTCAGAAGATTGAGGCGCTCAACATTGGCAATCTCAACACCAGGAATGTTGCGAAATGCTTTCACAAGCTTCGAACCCTCGGTTCCATAAACAATGAGGGGACCTTTTCGGGAAATGTATCGACGATTACGCATTTTACCTTTACCAGGACGAATCGCCTGGCTATCTTTCGCTTTCTCAGCATCAGTATAAGCTCCAATCTGCTTCAAAGCCTTGATCGCCGCCGAAGTCTTCTCGATTCCTTCAGTCGAATCGCTGACGACGAGAGGGATCTCAGGGACCGAATCGATGCGATGGCCGCGAGCCATGACGAGGGAGGGAACGGCAGAGGCGGCGATGGCGGAGGCAACGGCGTAGCGTTTCTGGTTGACGTTGATGCGGCGGTGCCAGCGGCGCCAGATCTTGGTCGGAGCGAACATGCGGCCGCCACGGCACATGTTTCCGAAGGCACCTTGGCCGGCGCGGTGAGTGCCGCCGCCGGGAACGCGGGGAATACGGGAGACGGCGCGACCGGTACCCCAGGACTCGGCGGAGGTCTGGTGGCCTGCCTTCTTGGAGACGGCGTAGGGCTGGCGGGAGTTCTTGGAGATGTTGGTGTGGACGTAGTTGACGATGTCGGGGCGGATGGAGGACTTCATGACGTCCGGTAAGGGGAGGGTGGTTGTGGCTCCGTCGGTGGCCATGTCGGATTCGAGGTTGTGGACGGAGACGAGAGGGCGAGCGGCGGCCATTTCTGCTGGTGGTGGAGAGAAGTGAAGAGAAGAGAGGCTAGGGTTAGGGTTTTGGAGGGTAAAGGAAGAGGAATTAGGGTTAGTGTGGTTTATATAGAGGTGGAAATGGGGTTTTATTACGAATGTGCCATGCCATGGATGGGTGCTTTGGTTAGTGTTTGGATGCTGGGCTTTAGTTAGACTAGTAAGACTACTTGGGTAGCCTTGACTATCTCCAAATTTTCAGTACTTATATACTAGCCTATCACCCGTGTTATGTACGGAATAATTATAGATATTTATATTTGTTTTAGATTTTTTTTAATATATAAATTATGTTTTTTAAGATTTTTTTTCTTATCACTAACCATAGTGTGTAGGGAAAGTTAAAAAGGGTACTGCAGCAATTATACACGAATTGTATCTATAATTATTTGTATAAGGGAATTTTAAATGCTGATTAGGGGATTTTGACCAAATCAATAATTGCAAGCATGTGGAAAGATATGTGAATTGAAAAAAGTTAATAAATGTTAATCAGGGGATTTTGACCAAATCAACAAATGTTGAGTTTTTTTTTTAAATAAAAAATTTTAAAAATTCAGATTGGGATATTGAAACTTCCATAGGCCTTGGGGGTTAAAAACCCCATTTTGCTTAATATATAGTATAGAAATGGATAGATATATCTTTTTATTTTTATTTTTATTTTTATTTTTATTTTTGTGTGGTTTCTATTCGGGTATTTTTTTTTTCAATTTATTTAAGATGGAGTTGTGGGTATCTTTTTTTTTATAAATTTAATTTATTTGTGGTTTTCATTTGTTTTTAATTATTATTATTTAAGTAAGTTATGATGTGAGTTAGATATGTGATAGACATGTGAGTTTTATTGATTTAAAATTTCTTTAGATAAACTTTAAAGATTTTTTTTTTTTGTTTTTTAGTTTTTTTTGTTATGTTATAATATAATATATAAAATATAAGTAGATATCTATAACTTTAATAGAAAATATTATCTGAGTTTTTAGGGAAGAGAAAATGAATGCAAGTTTTAATATTTTTTTTGAAAATTTGTGAGAGCGATTAGGAGGGAGAGATTATAAAATATTTTTGTTATTAAATAAATAAATAAGTCAATAGTTTTTTTAATCTATTTTGTAAATTAAAAATCAATAATTTTGAAAAATTGATTAATTTGTCTCATTAAGTAATTTAAAATTTTGATAGATATACATAAAAAAAATAAATAATTATATTATTAAATCACAATTCAAATTTAGATGTTATATCTTTTTGAGATCTATAACTAAATTCTTATCTTTTTTTTTTTTATAATTTTTGTGTATAACCATAGTGTATGGGAGAAATTGAAAAGTGTGTTGCAATAATTATGAGAGAAGTCAAAAAGGATTGTGGGTTGAGAAAAGTCAATAAATGCTAAGGTCGGGTTGGGAGAAGTCAATAAATGCTGAGGTTTTTTTTTTTTTTTTAAATCAAAAAATTAGAAAATTAGGATTAGGAGATTGGAACTCCCACAGGCCTTGGGGTTAAAAATCCATTTTTACTTAATATATATAGTATAGAGATATATATATATATAATTTAATGTGAATTAGTGTAATATTTTCATGAAGATTGAAATTTTATTTTTATCCCAAATTTTTCTTTGGGATTTGGGATTTTTCATCAAAATTGAGATAATACAAATATCTTGATGAATTGAAGATGATTTATTATCAAAATTGAAAAAATACGAATATCTTGATGAATTGAAGATGATTTATTTAATAATTTCATTTATTAAATTTAAATTTGATAAAATAAAAAATCTGAGAAGAATTGTAGATGCGCTTATGCCTAAGATCACTATTTTCCCATTACAATGGGTGATTTGGAAATATGTGAACAATTTTGTGAATTGATGGACTCACTCTCAGTGATAAACTGGAGGGAAAATGTACACTTGTAGAAGAAAAAAATCAAATTAATTCATTAATCATAATCACATGACTCTATCAAAATTATACTTCTAAAAATAAATACAATGAAATTATGTTAAAATAGTTATTGATTGAATTGAATTTTTTGAATGGGTACGTTAAAATAGTGATAATTATGCTTTTTCAAACTAGATTGGTCAATTTTTTTTATTTTTTAAGAAAAATATTATATACCATGAATTTTCATCACAAAATTTGTCTAAAAAATGCAGTGTGTAGTAGAAATCTAAAATTAATAGAATGTGGACAACACCCAGAATAATTGTTGTCTATAAATATATTTTTCTAAGCATATAGTATTATTTATTTTTAAATAAATATAACAAAATTATGTTAATACAATTATCAGACTGACAGTTTTTTCACCTGGAGAAATTGGTTACAATTGATGGAATGCATACTGCAAATTTAGCACACTGAATAATGGAGTTCCCAATTCCTGATTCCTCATAAATTAACAAGATTGCTTCAAACCATTTCAAAACTAAATAAGCATATAGATCAGCTTTGTAGGAGAGACCACTAGTAAACAAAGAAAAATAACACATGCTCTATTTCCACAGAAGCCAAGTATGAAAACAAATTTGTGAAACTTCTATTTAACAAAGCTATGCAACCAAAGATTTGTATTAGGTCCCTCTTCATATAATTATACATGAGTTAGCCATGATATCGAGGTTTATTAAGCACTGCTATTTAAAATTTCAAACTGAAAACAAAACCACACAAAGCCGAGAGAGCACATCCTAAAATCAATAAACCAAACAATTCATTGTCAGCTAGAACTTCAAGAAGCAAACATTAGCAATTTGGATCGAATATTACACTATCTTGATCAAACATAGGACGTCACAAACACCAAGTAAATATTCGCATCATATTTTTCTTGAAACAGAAACCTACGAAGACTTCTCGAGTGAGGATGAGAACTTCAACACATAACTCATAATTTAGGCATTCAAGTTATGTGGCTCAAAATCAAAACGAAAACTCTAATTCTAGAATCCCAGTAAGATACAAAATATTTTAAACAGCAAATTGATCTAAAAAATGCAAACATTGCACATTTAGTTACACCTTGTAAGGGTAGAACGAGTCCAACTTCCAAGTGTGCCTACCTCAAGTACTTCAAACAGATCAGAAAACTCAAAAGTAGACCTGGTCAACTGTCAATCTTCATCATCAGAGCTTCCCATGTCACTACTATAATCACTACTATCATCATCAATATCAAGCTGAACATGCCGAACTTGTATTGGTTCAGGTACTTTGGGTATTCCTTGAGCAGGAATGGGTCGTGGTTGTTGCTCCTCAATTCTACCAGCAATAGGAGAGTATCCAATGGAGGCAACGGAATCGGGTCACCAGGCTTCAGCCAAGTGGAGGCATCATCGGTAAATCACTAGGCAATTCCACAGGCATCCCAGGCTTCCATCCAGATGGAATCACAAAATTTGGAGGAATCAGACCCTGAATTCCAGTGAGATTAGCAAGTGGATTCGAGTCTGGCTGTTGTGCAGGAGGAGCTTCAATGAATGGCTCAATTGTTTTCTCCTTGCTTTCTGCTGATTTAGGTAAACCAACATCGAGATCAGCGAATGCATACAACTGAGAAGCGCGCAGTTGCTCCTCCTGTGGGGCAGGTGGGAGTGCCCACGCAAAGGTGCCTGCCCAACACCAATCGGATCCGGCGGTGCAAATGTTGTGTAGCTTTCCTGTGGGCATATGATAGAATGTCAGATAAATTCAGCTGGAGTAGAAATAGTTGTGGTACAAGAATCATCCGTATCATCTTCTGATTTTGATCTTTTGGGGCGGCAATAATCAGAATAATCATCGACGAGAATGTCAAGAATCCGTTCGGCTTCTTTAAGTTTGTTAGCGAAGGAAAGCATTGCAGAATCTTTCGACCTGATTTCACGAGCAAC